>JAOUQW010000021.1:5267083-5278655 GCA_028565825.1 Olivaichthys viedmensis | reverse complement strand
CAGCCAAGAGAACGTGTGCTGTGAACACATAGCACTCAAGTCAAGCTAATATGCTTTAGATGATTTGTTTTTTTGATTAGCTTTTGATTAGCCACGTCTCAGGGTTGGCAAATAAGAACTGTATGTAGTTCTAAATTCAGCCACAAGGACAGTTGGTAGCCAGTGCCGATTCTCGTGTCACACAAACTCATTCCCCTTGCACATCATCTGATCATATTCAGAATGTCAGCATTGCAGTACAGCCTTGTCTCAGTCTTCCCTTCCTCCTAAGCGCTTTGCCCTATCGCTACGGTCTATCTTTACCTTCGTTCGTTCATCTGAAAAGTAGCATGGCTAAGCATAGACGCTTAGAACTGCAGTATAGCTAGAACAGCAAGCTGGAGGAAGATTTCTGAAGAGCTTTATTAAAGCATGCCGACAAAGCCTCAGGTTTCACCCCACAGGGTTTGGAGGATTTGGATGTGCATCCTAGCCTTGTTCTGTTCCTCTGTCTCCTTTTTTTTTTATTATCATTTTGTCTCTATATCTCTCTCTGTCTCCAAGTTTGACATGTCGGTTGGTGTCAGGCCTATTCAATTCTTTGTCAGACTGAGATCTTGAACTGCATGTAAGATGTACGGTGTCCCGCTTACTCGATACCTGTCACACATGCCCTTCTCTCCATCTTTATTATTCATTCTCTCCTATAGAAGAGACCCTTCCTGCTTTTGTCTAAAGTACCATTTGGAGCCTATCTAACAGCCAATGCAAGTCTTGTTCTCTGCTGCTTTGAGAAAGGAGTGTGAGGAGGAAGTGTCCAACACTCACAATGCGTCACATGAGGCTAGATTACGTGGTCAAGGAAGAGCTGGATAATCCAGTTTGGAATAATGATGGAGACAACATCAGAGCATAAGTGATGGGTGTTTTAAAGGAATACTCCAGCATTTGTCTATCTAATCTCTATCCACTGTAAGAAATTTAACACGGTACATTTCCTTGTACTGAGAACAGTAAACCTGTTTACTCGAAACTCACTTGTAATGGAGGTCTAAGGGCAGTTGTTCGGGTAGTCAGTAAACATTTATATAAAAACTTATTTTTGTAAAACGCTTTTCTGAGTGATTCAGTCAAAAACATTTGGAAATTACGCTCTAAATCTGTAGAATTCGTCCTTTTAAAATGGCACTACTTTTTCAGAGGGTGGAATTTTTTTTTGTTTGCGTTACCAATGTAGCGCATCGCGCATTGCTATTACAAAGTGTAACTACAATTTATTTTTACTGTATTGTTCTAGTGTTAAAAATGTGGCTAAAATGACATAAGAACAGCTTTAGTAAGACATTCTCTCATGTCTGTCTCATCCTAAGACCTTTATTATTAGAGTGTAGTTTTGATTTAGCATTATATGCCCTTAGACTCCCATTATAAGTGAATTTCAAGCCAACAGGTTTTCTGTTCTTTTCTCAGTACAGGAAAACAAAATTGTTGTCCATGGTAAACACTCATATGCTACATATGCAGTAGTGATTAGGTTGAAAAACACTGGAGTATTCCTTTAAAAAGCTCTCTTCTTAGTTAACTCAGTCTTAATCCCGTCAAGTTATAGCCATGATGAATTCTGTAATTTTAATCTGGACTGAAAAATTGCCTCTCTGATTGGTTTCATGCTCCAAGCTCTCAGAAAGAATGCAGAAAATCCTGCCATGTCATGACTCTGCGGGTATTGGCTAGGAATTAATGATGGGCTTAGGTTTGCAACATGCTCCCTTTCCCCAAATGGAAGGATGTACTACAGTGGTGGAGCTCTGCTTATCCAGGTGATATTGCTGCCTGGGAATCGAGGTCTATTCAGGGTCAGTTGAGTATGTAATATTTTTGGATATGTTATGTCTACAGCCAACTGCTTTTCAAACTGCCTAAAACCAGTAGCTTCACCTCATTCAGTCTGTAAACTGACGTTAATTAAAATTGAGACTAATGCTTGCAGTAATCGAACTAGCTCTCATTATGTTTCACTCATCCACTCAGCCTTCACTATCTTACTTTTACACTATTGCATACAGCTTTGTCTGTAAATGTTCCCATTACTTAAGACTACTGTTCTAAACTTTGGGTTCACTTTTCAACCCGAACTCCTGCCAATCCCTATTTAACACAAGCATCACCTTCTTTCTGGAACATTCTCTTAATTATTATGCTAATGTAATTGGCAGAAACTTTAAATCCAACACATCCTACGCTGAAACAACAGAAGTAAAGAGCTCCCGCATGGAGAACAATTGAATGTGTGAAATATTCTCAGTTCAAAATGCCGGACTTTAGAATAACACCGCCTGTACACTTTAACGCAATAAAGTGCTGAACGTGTGATATATATTCCCGGTGGAAATGCAGACAATTTCAATAACACGGCCTATACAATTTAACATTGGAATAACACCACCCATACACTTTAACACCTTAGACATTGAATGTGTGGCATGTTCTTAGTGTAAATACAAGACAATATCAATAGTGTGTTCCCCCACTCCCTTAAGACCAAATTTCACTATTCATTATTTAAGGCAATTTCTGAAGTGATAACTGTTCCTATTTTAATAACCAACATGGACTTGAAATCGTTTAGTAATCCTGCAAACAGTTGCAATCCCGGAGGGGTGTGTGTGTGTGCGTGTGATGGGTGTGGATTTGTAGAAGGCTGAGACTAGGTCGGGGTCCTCGATGTTTACTCTGATAAGGGTCAGAGAGCAGGTGGATTGTGGAATACCTGGGGGCCTTCCGTCTGTTGGTCCATGATTAAACGTCAGAGAGCACACCAGGCGAGCATCAGCATGTGGTCATGTGCATAAATACACACCCACACACACCAGTTTCAGCATGTAGCCGTTAGGAATTAAACTGGAATTCTAACAGTACTATTTGTTGATAAAACTTGATCAAAGACTCGAGATCTGTAAACTTGGTCATTCAGAGGGCGATAAGGCAGCACAATGATAAGTGTGCTTTCATGAATTGTGTATTCAAGATACTACCTTCTTGCTATGGGCTCTAGTGATAAGTTGCTAATGGCAAAATGGCAAGTAGCCAATTTAAGCCACAGTTGGAACCCCCTCCATCACTTTCAAGGCCTGCCGTGTTGACTATTATAGCAATGGAAGCAAAGTGGTCGATAAAACTGCAACTGCATGCAATCATTGCTCAGCATGTATGGCGTATGGTGGTGGCAACAGGATAGACATGATCTTTAATCTTTAATGTGTTGGGCCTCTCAGTACCTCCATCACTGCATTAGCCAAATGGACACTTGTGTGGTTCTAATAAAAGGGGAATGTTTGCAACACTAAGCTTTTCATATCCCACTCCTGGAGCTCCATCCATCTGTAGTGAGAAGAACATGAGGTGTGTTGGTCAGCACATTTACAGTTCTGCCAAGTGTCTCGTAATATATCTCAGGAATTATCTTGTTGCTGAAGAGGGGATGAGATGGTTGCCAATTTAAAATGCTCAAATCCCGATACCTTATTGCTAATCAAGTGCAGAAATCCCACACCCTCAGGTTGCCACTTTGCCACCAAGGTCTCGGGGTTTGAGCATTTTAATCAAGTGCAGAAATCCCACACCCTCAGGTTGCCACTTTGCCACCAAGGTCTCAGGGTTTGAGCATTTTAATCAAGTGTAGAAATTCCAAATCATTGATGACTGAAAAGGGCTGTAAATCTTTTGCCATAAGCACCCCAAAGCTTTGGTTATTAATTTGTACCTGTCAGAAATGTCAAAAGAGGTTGCCTAATGACTGTAGGGAGAGACTATTGTGCTTTTGATCCACCAACTCCTCTCTTCCTTTGATGACAACAGACAAATTACATAAATGACAGACAAGGATATGAGGAAAGATGTCAAGGACATTGCCATCTTGACTGAAAATGAATTGAAACTGGAGCTCATTCATCATCTCAAACCCCTCAAGGCCACAGATCCCTCATGAGCACTGAAACTACCCCCTGAGTGTCAATGAACCTCCCTTTGATGGACATTCTCAAATCCATGGAACCACAAGAGAACGCAACCAACATGGAGACCAAGAAGACCATTTCTAATGACCTGGGATGCAGACTCGGTCCTCCAGGACTATCTCCAGAGGATCAGAGCCAGTAAACCAATTCCTGGCAGTACCTTGATGGAGCCTACAGAGGGATCTATGGTGATATACTCAGTGAGATCTTGGGACTTTGGATCTTTGCGACTGTTTTGTGGTAGCTCAGCTGTGCTAGTGACCAGAAGGTTGTGAATTAAAAGATTAAATAGATTTAAAAATAAATAAATAAATAAATAAATTTAAAAAATCCAGAACTTCCAGACTGGCACTGTTGGGCCCTTGATCAAGACCCTTCACTCTTAACTAGAGGTGCTTTGGATAAAACCATCCGCCAAATTGATAAGTGGAAATGTGTCTTAATCAGGACCTCATTTATTTGGCTGTGAAGCAAAGGAGGCATGATCACACAAGGCATCTGAGGCAGCATCTTCTCCCCCAAATAAGTCAGTCATGGATGAAGATTTTAAAATCTGATTACAGCCGAGAAGCAGATTAAAGCGCATCTTGTGGATGCAGATCCACTTGGACGGTGGAGAAGCAATAAGAAAGTATCCTCATGTTGCTTTCAGATCAAGACTTGCAGGAGAACATGTTGACAATGATCTGCTTGATAGACTGAGATGATTATTGGACCTAGTTTAGTTTACACTGCTCTTAAAGTTGAATTTATGTTGGACTTGATACAATTATTATATGATTGATTATAACACAAACCAAACTGTTTTGGTGTATATTGCTTTGAGGAATACCGATCCACCCCTAGCAATAATAGGTGCAAATACACTAACATCTGTGTTCAAATACCTGCATTCATCAAGAACACATAAAAGAAATGTGCTCAGATGCACACACACACATAGTCACACTGTAATTAAGGCTGGGTGCCTGCAGGGTATATACTATATATAGGACGTGCAGATCCATTTAAAGTGCGATATAGATTCTTTGGCACGTCCATGAGATTATAACGGATCAGTCTTTAGCATAAAACCCCCCATTTTAATGTTGCGTTTAATCCGCTCTTCTGAGCACTGCCTTCGCTTCCTGCTGTTAAAGGAGGGCACACTCTGCAATATCAAAAAGTATATCTATATCTAATCCCATTATCGTTTGATAAGCAGCTCATGAATATTTTCAAAAATTCTGCCTTTAAAAAAAAAATACATTACCTCAGCCATAAATGTACTTGGAACTTGATGAAGATCAATTACGTTCACGTACATTCAGCATTTTTACGCATGTCTACGTTAGATAAGTAGTTCATGAATATTTAGATTTTTAGTTTGAACATTTGCAACTGTAACGGCAGCGAATGCTTAAATGGACTGCGCTTTAGAATGATTTAGTTAGGTTTTTTTTTTTTTCATTTAGGTTTAATGTTTGCGCTTTTTATAAGGTTATATCTTGGCTGGGTTCGTGCTGTCTCATCTTTCGGCTGCAGTGCAATAAATTCCTCTCAGTTTGAACTAAGTCTGAACTTGAACTTGCCTCTACCGACAAATGTGGCAAACTACAACCATCTGCACAACAATGAAACAATGAAACATTGTCTTATATTCATAAAGCAAAGAAACCATAAGCGTCATGATCACAGAAATCATGGCAGGATTTGTGCTTGACTGTTTCAGCACTGAAGCTTCCACCGGGAATGTCAGAGTTACAATTATATGTGAATTCCAAGTTCCTCCCTAAATATTGGTGAGACGGGAATTGAAATAATCCTAATCCAAGTAGTAATACAGATTTTTAGTGAGGGTTTGCACTGTAATGATATGGAATGCATATATGGACTGCATTTTGGGATACTATAAATTGGGGGGGGTTGTACTACATTGACATGGTTATCTAAGAATTTGTGATTTGTGTGCCGTGATTGAGCTGCACTGCAAAAAATCCCTCTTAGTTTTTACGAAAATGGTACAAAGTATTGAATGCTGACTTGCCTCTAAACATTAAATGTGCCAAATTGCAACCATCTGTGCAAAGATGACAAGACATCTTATAATCAAGGTCAAATATTCATGAAACAAACAAATCATAAGCCTAAACACGTCCAAACCGCAGAAATCAGATTTGCGCTTGGCTGTTCCAGCACTGAAGGTTCCAAAGGGAGTGCCGGAGTTAAAATTACATGTGAACTCGGAGTTCCTCCTTGAGCATGAGCAGGGGAATCGAAATGATGTTAATGCATTATTCAACGCCTTGATGAAAAAAAGACGATGACAAGGCCTTTGAGCTTTGATATGAGCAGCTAGATCAGTTTGTATGGATGACAGGAGTGCTTTGCGACCGTAGACTCCACCGAGTGTGTGCAGAAAAGAAGAGATCGTAACAATATATATTAATGACGTTCCAGGCATTATTATGTGTGTTTGTTTGGAAGGGACTACTAGTCAAAGGCGTAGCTATAAGCTATGTTTATGTATGTTGCGTGGGTGGGTGGGTGTAACCCTGTATGTGCGAGTGTGTGGGTGTGCACTCACAGCGTGTGTGTAGGTGCTGTAGGTGCTGCTGTACGTGCTGAACGGCAAAGCCACAGCAGGGTTGAAGATGCCAAACTGGCCGACCATCTGTTGCATGCGGCGGATGGTCCGCTCCTTATCGGTGTCTGCGAACTTCACCACTAGACTGGAGGATGCTCCCTGAGAGACAGAAAGAGAGGGAGGGGGAGGAATACTGACAAATAGTCCCACACACAGCAGCACAATCAATATTACTAGTGCATGAACTCATTAAATGTATACTTCAGGGTTCAAATGTCTGAGTGCACAACCAAGAACTGTTCATCATTCATCAGAATAACATACAAAGTTTTGCTCAGTTTATAATTATTTTTCAAGAACACATTTTATCTGTTTTAGAAATAGAAATATTTGCACATCATTTACTTAATTTCTTGAAATCATTGTGACGCCATGTATTTCATTTAAACGATAACACGTGTATGATCACAACATGACGTTAATTGTTGCCATCTCTTAAAGGTATAGTCAGCGATTTTGTTAACGGAAGTTAATTGCAGCTAGCTGTTTTGAAACTCAAAATTTAAACAAATACAGCCCCTCCCTTCAGTGTTTTATTCAAAGCCACACCTCCAAAACACATGCACACCTGCTGCCTAGGCTAGAAAGCTTTCTGAATTAACAGGCAAGTAGAGACGCCTCATTGTCCTGATTGGTTGGATGTTGGTGGTCCACATCCAGTGATTTTTCTCATGTTTACAGAGCCTGGGGTACCACAGAGACCAGAGTTTCTCCTCTGAGCAGATGATGTAACGTGAGGAAAACTTCACCAAATATTACAGAGGGTGTTTCGAGTTAAAAATCACTGACCCCATCTTTAACATCTGATATACAATTATCTACGAGTTATACATCATCATTGATCATTTTCATTTTCAATAATTACAAACTCTTTTTCACTTATATGAGTGAACAAAGATGTTTGTTTGCCATTTCCTCTATTCCTTTCAGTGAGGTTCTGCCTGTTTCTGCACCCACTCTTTCAATCCCCCTTTACCTTTCTGTCTGCAGTTCATGCATTCTTTACGAGGCTGTCTGGTCATCTCTTAATGTGTGTTATTAGTGACTATCACACTACATGCAATGAGCACGCACACACACACACACACACCCATGCTCATTAAGCGGTTTCTAATTATTTAGTGCAGCACATGACCTTTGTTGTGGAAGCTACGACTTCCTGGAAATCAATCAACTGTAAAGGCCAGAATACTCTCTACTAACGATTACACAGGAAAGAGGGAGAGGTGAGAAAACAGAATGACAGTGTAGAAAGTACCTTCAATGGGCTTTGTTGATCTAACTTTCATTTTACTTACATGACATACATCACTGATAATGTAACTATTTCCTAATTTCCCAATGACCAGTTACTGAAACAGAATGGATACAAAACTTTACATGAAGAAGAGGGACTGTTCTCTTCTTCTCTGCACTGATCCCTTGTGTTTACAGATGAGGACCAAAAGAACACTGGGCCTGGGTGCCAACAGTTTACCTTAAAAACTGCATATTATCTGCAAAACTATGTTTAGTTTTGTTGGTTTTAGTGTTGGTTTAATTGGTTTCTATTCGTTTGTATTTTTAGATACACTTTTAATATAGTATTTAATATATATTTTATTACAGTACAGTTTCCGTTTTAGATTTATTAATTTTAGCTCTCTTGATATGCCTGTGCTGTGCACATGTACATTCAAGTTGGGGTTCCCCCCCTCCGATTTCAGTGTTTTATTATGAGAAACCAGGCATTTTTTGAGTACGAGGTAAATTCATTTTCTATTTGGCTGTCACTGTGAAAAGTGAGCACACTATTGCTACACTTCTTTATTTGTAGTCTACAAAGGTAGCTGAGCTCTAGGCTACAGTTGAAAAGGTTTTCGCTGGGTGAAGTTGTACTATGACTTGTTTCAAAGAGAGAAACACATCATTTTTATTATTTATTACTAGACCCACTACTTTGTTGTATCTTTGTTGTATCTATGGGGTGGATTCTACTCTCTGGGGGCCGCTAGTGGCCCCGGAGTGGTCACACATAGTGAAATACTCCAGCCCAAAACTCTAATGTGGTTAACAAAGACTGGTCAGCATGCTCTCAATTACACAATGTGAACTGGCCCCGAATGCCCTTCCCTGCACACACGCATACACACTTTGTCCACTTCTGTAGTCTGCTTGGGTATGTAAATGTCATTAATTAGAAGTTGTATGTGACAGTAATGCCAATATGCCCTTTTGGCCCCTAGTGTGTGAGTGTGTGTAAGAGAGAGATGCAAACGTTTCTTATTCTGGGCATTGTAAGTCTCATTTGAGTGGAATTATCTGAATATGTGTGAGGTTGAGTGATCAGAGAAACCCTATCCACCCACCCCCCACTCCCCAAACACACACACACACACACACACACACACACGTTCTGCACCACACACCAGTTAGACGACCCATTAAACCCAATAGTAAACACTGTCTATGTTTATATGCAAAGAGTTTCGTCAATCCGAATGAATTCATTTAGATTCAGAATTAACTGTTTATATCTACCCCAACATTACATATAATCTGGACCAAATATATACACATGACAGACCCGACATTTACTGTCAAAGTTATCATAACAACGAGAAGCTTGTGAGTCCTGTGAGGGTGTAGCAACATTAGCCAACATTAGCTCAGCATGTTAGTCAAGTGTTCAATTGTCTTGCTTGTGTTTAATTATGCCAGTCTCAGCAAAACTCAATTCAAACCCCTCAATTAGTTTTTAGATATTTAAAAATCTGTAACATAAAATGTGTTTCTGTTTTTGGCAGCTGCCATGTTGGTCAGCGTGTCTCCTGACGCAAACGCACAAAATCCAATCGTTAGAGTAATTGGATTAAAAATCCAATTATAATGATTATTATTTTTATTTAAAAGATTATTAAACGGTTTATTGACTTTGTTCAGATTACTTACAGTAATATGTTTATTAAACGAGTGCTCCAGCATTTTTCAACCAGTGCTAAGAGAAGAAGGGTTAACCACTTTAGTCCAAATTTGTACAAATTTGAACGAACGAGGGCAATGAGTTTGGATTTTATACGAATGAAGTCATAAGAAACCTACGAAAGTTAACCCCACCCCCAACCCTAACTTTAACCTTCATAACTTTCATACCAGATATGTCATACAAATTGTTACAAATTTGCAAGTGTGAGACAATGTTGGTTTACTCGAAACTCACCAATAATGGAAGTCTAAGGGCAGTTGTTGAGGCAGTCAATAAAATTACGCTACACTATAACGCAAATTCTAAACTACAACCGTTACAGTCTAACTATAAAGGTCTTAGTATGAGACAGACATGAGAAAAGGTTTTATCCAACTTTACAACATTAGAGCAATTCAGTAGAAAAAAAAAAAGGCATTCAGGTTACTTTCCCGAAGGTTTCGTATCCATGCGCCTTCAGGCCAAAACTGAGACACTTCTGTGTTTAATTTGAGCTACATTGACTACATTGGTAAAGAATAACCACAGATTTTTCCCTCTGAAAAAAATAGTCCCATCTCTGAAAGGACAAATTATATAGATTTAATAATTAATTTATAAAATACATTTCCCTAAAAAATTCATGAAAGTGTTCTACAAAAACACGTGTTTCAAATAAATGTTTATTGACGTCCCAACGACTGCCATTTGACATTATAAGTGAGTTTCGGGTAAACAAGTTTTCTGTTCTTTTTTCAGTACAAGGAAACGTGTTGAAATTATCGTTTCTGGTAATCACACATACGTTATAGATGTGTTAGATAGAGATTAATTAGGTTGGAAAAAAAAAAAACACTGGATTGTTTCTGTTAGAAATAATGCCGCATATCACTTGTTTGTTTCTGTACTTTTGACCTGTAGTGTGCGTTATGATAAATTGATCCGTTAATGGAAGATTTAAAAAATCAATGCTGATGGATATTAAGACTTGCTAAACACTAATCAGAAAGCACACAGATACACAAAGCATTTGATACATCTCTATTCTCTCTTTGACACATTCTTTACTCTCTCTCTCTGTTTTGAATCTTCAGTCAGTGCTTATTTATTCATTCTTAGGATTTGTTTCTTTTTCTCCCTCACCCAGATAAAGAATTCCTCTGCCATGCACAGAGAGGAGATAAAGAGGAGTATTTCTAGAGCGGTTTAGAGCAAGCTTGGCGGGGATGGGAGGAAGAGAGAGAGGAGAGGAGAGAAGGAAGGAGGGAATGATGGAGGGGAAAAGAGCCTCAGTATGGAGCAGCAGCAGATCAGTGAACTCATTTGCAATTAGATTAGCGTCGATGGAAGAGCAGAAATACGAGATATCCACTGCTCTGGAGCTTGCAGCCTTTATGAACATGGAATGACCTACAATGTGTGTGTGTGTGTGTGTAGAATTGTGGAGTAAGATATACTCACTGGCATGGTCTGGCTCCCATGGAGGCCACTGATTGCTGACTGAGCTTCGGTGTGTGTGGAGAACTTAACAAAGGCGCAGCCTGCAGGGGAAAAAAACGTGTGCGCACACACACACACACACACACACACATACACACACACACACATACACACACACACACACACACATACACACACACAGGACAAGAATAAGGAAATAATCTAGAGCAGTGCATTAGGTTGGCAGCTTGTCTCTCACGTGGCTGCTACACCAGGGACTCGAGATTGGAAGCACGCACGCGCACACGCACACACAGCTTCTCTGATTCTTCAGCAAAAAGAATCATATTCGCCAGCAAAAATACATGCATTACACAAAATAAATGAGGTGTAAACAGATTGCAACTGAGAATCAGTGTCTGTTCTTTGATATGGAATAAGTATACACACACACACACACACACACTAGCGTTCAAAAGTTATTAGTAAGTATTTTATGAACAGTCATTATTCTATTCACTAAACTCTTATACAATGTAGTAGATCTAATATATCTAATATAAACCA
>JAOUQW010000021.1:5236885-5255663 GCA_028565825.1 Olivaichthys viedmensis | reverse complement strand
CTACATGTATATGGTGGCACAAGATATCAAGCCTCTAGAATTACAAAAAAATAACAAAATACAGCTCTGTATGCAAGGAGCTAAAAGTGATGGAAGGAAGAAAGAAAGAAAGAAAGAAAGAAAGAAAGAAAGAAAGAATGAATGAATGAAAGAGGAAGGTAGAGATTGAGAAATAAAGACAAAAAAATACAGAAAAAGTGGATGGGAGAAAGAAAGGAAGAATGAGGGAGAGAAAGAGAGGGGGAAAGGGAAGGAGAGAAAATGAGGAATAAAAGAGTGACGGACTCAGAGGGGGAGAAAATGGGAAAAGAAAAGAAAAAGAGAAAGAAAGAGGAGAAAGTAAGTGAGGAGGAGAAATTAGGCCTACAGTGTGGAGGTACACTGCATGTATATGAATGTATTTCTAGAAATTATTAGGAAAGTAATAATAATCATCATCATAATAATTGCAAGCACTGTAATATTAACAACAACCACAATAACAAAAATAGCAACATAAATAACAACGAAAATTACAAAACACTACTACTACTACTACTACTACTACTACTACTAATAATAATAAGTAGTATTTTCTAAAGCCATTTTTGCAAATTCTTCTGTGATATGAAGCTACTGATGACGGAACGGAGTTGGGAGGGATAATTACGTTATCGGCTGAAATACAGAGCAGGGGGCTTGGCGTGATTTATTGGATGCATATTCATAACAAGACCTCAGAGGTACTCTTCTCTCTCTCCGTCTCACTCCGTCTATCTCTCTCTCCGTCTCACTCTGTCTCTCCCTCTCTCCCTGTCGCCCCGTGCCAAATTCCCCTCTCCTGCTGGCTATAATGCTGATTATCCAGACAGACTCCTCATTTGCCTCTCATTAGCAGGGTGAATATGCATGAACCCCATGTGTTGGACTCTCCCTCCTTCTTTGCCGCTCTGTCTGCATCTGCACACGTCCTTTTCTCCCTGTCTGTCCTAAAAAGCAACGACTAACTTTTAACAGCTTCTAACTAAGCAGCTAATCTCACTTAGTCGACTTCTCTGTGTTCTGTGAAAGCGGGAGAGAGAAAAAGACGGGAGAGACTTCTGAAGCTCTCCAAAAAAAGGGACGGAGGGGGGGGGCATGGGGGAAGATGATGCAAGGCTGAGTTAAAAACGTGTTTACGTCAGAAAGAGCTCAAATGCTTACACACCTGGCTGACAATGAATTGAAGGGTTTCATATTGTGGGGGAAATGGCGTGTGTTTGTGGGAACATTTTATTTTTATTATTAAAGCTCGAATTGAGGTTCTCCCGATCAAATGCAACTTTGCACATCGGTACCCATCAAGACATAAACCTTTATTTTGTTGCACAGGCAGGAAAAGAATCAGTTTCTCTGAGTTGCTTGAATAGGTTTAGTTTTTATAATGGACGGTAGACTTGCAGGCATGCTTGAATGGTCGATATACTTACAAATGATGTAAACAGGTAAATGGAATACCATTCAAGATGCGCAAGCATTCGGCTGTTAAAACGGACCATTTTAAATTCTGAGAGAGCTGAGAGACTTTATGCAAAAAAATGCAATAGTGCTTTGAAATTTAGTGCCAATGGAGTTATTGGTAATGTCATACAAATATCAACAAAGCAAAGCCTTCGTTTCATTTTAGCAGATAAATTGCTTGTTGCATGAAATGTTGAGAAAAAGCAAAACTTATGCAACAGAAGTTTTTTTTTATGTTGAAGAAGAAGAAGAAGAAGAAGAAGAAGAAATTACATTGTGTATGATGTAAAGTATTTTAATCACAAAAAAAAAAAAAATTTGATGGAAATAAACTGCAGGCAGCAAAATAGAAAACATTTCGAAACGCATTTTCACTTGGCTTGCATTATGAGCATAAAGTCGATGGAAACTTGGGTACATCACCAAAAATATTATCAATAGGTTCAAATATTTCATTTGTAAATAAAACAACAAAATGCAGATGGTGCAGATTTTTGGAAGTCTGGGACGTGTGTGTGTGTAAGCGTAAGGTGAGAAAGCTCCAAATGGTGGGACAGAGAAAAGAAAGAGCCAAAAAGGCTGGCAAAATATTGAACTGCTGTATTTAGTAGCCCTGCTGTTTGGAGAAATGTTTTGTTTTTGGTTTGGAACTAGACTGGAATGTGCTGTAAACTGCGATCTGTCATATGTGGAGTAATTGTTTTTTTTTCTCTGCATTACTGAGACTTTATGATGATTTGGATCATTATACTTTGCCTTCTGTGCTGATCTAAATAAAAGTATTAAAATGGGGCCCGGTGGTTGCCAAGCCGAAGGCTGAGACCGCAACTCATAAGCACAATGCTCTTCTGTTTCCTCTGAACTTTTGGCCTTGTTTCCTCATCCATATTCATGAAATAATCTCCGAGAGATTTACCCCTCACACACACATATACACACCCACAAACACCCACACTCTGCACATAGATACACATAGATACACTCACAGAGACATGCACACAGAGCATCCTGTGCAAACTTCACATTCTATTAGAATAATGTGTATACCTAAATACTGAGATTTAAACACACACACACACACAGAAGCTGAGAGCTTCCCAGTAACTTCTCAAGCAATTGGATCTGCTGCATACTCATTCACTCAAAGCACTAAAGCTGCAGATTAACTAAATAGACATATCAATAAATGATGAGAAGACATTACAGTCCATCAGCCATATTTTATACTGATGTACAGAAACAAGTTAACGCCACTGCAAACACACCACCAGTAGGGTTAGGGTAGTATATCAGTATATCAGCACAACTGCTCCACTGGTCATTCCTGCTTTCTTGCCTGTGAATGTTTTCACTCAGTGGTCATTTTATCAGGTACATCTGCCATATAGATGCATTTTATAGATATAATTACTGACTGTAGCCCCTCGGTTGTTATGCACAGTTTATCAGTCCTCCTTTACCTCACCCATCAATGGAAAAAGACCACAAAGGACCACTGCTGAACAGATATTATTTGGGTGGTGGACCATTCTCAGCACATAGTGACGCTCTTTAAAAAAAAAAAAAAAGGTTAAATCTAGAACATTTAAGGCTTCTTTGGTTTGTCAATCTGTGAGAACCCTTAAAGGTTCAGGTTCTATGTAGAATCCTGAAAACAGTGTTTACCTATCAGAGAGGATTCTCAGCAGAACCCCTTTAGGAAGCCAAGAACCCTTAACTACCCAAAGAACCCCTGAAGAACCACTTTTGTAGACCAGTGCTGATAATTGGTTATATGAGATATTTAACACGCACAATATTACTATAGTGGACATTTTAAAAATATCGTCCATAGAGGTCATGTGATTTTATGCTTGTATTTTGTTTTTGTAATCATTTATTTTTATTTGCATGGCTCTACAAGTGTTCTTTGGATGATAAACAGTTCTAGATTTCTCAAGGGTTTCTCCTTAGAACCTTTTCTGAAAGGAAAACCCCATAGAACCTTTGAGGGTTCCCCCAAAGGGACAAACCAAAGAACCTTTTTAATAGTGCTAGATGGAACCTTTTTTCTAAGAATACAACACTGACATGCTAGTGTGTGTGCCGCTGGTACGAGTGTATCAGATACAGCAGTATTGCAGTGTGTGTTAATCGTCCTTTAGCATTTTATCAGTGTCAGTTTCTGACCACAGGACCGCTGTTGGTTGAGATTTTCGGTTAGTGGAATGTTTCTCAACCCAGCAGTGACACTGAGGTGTAAATCCCCAAAAACTAAATAGGCAAAATCAATATTAAGCCCGATACACTCATACTAGAGCCACACTGCTGTGCTGAGAACGGTCCATCACCCAAATAATAATAAAATCTGGTCAGCGGTGGTTCTATGGTGGTCCCTTTCCACTGATGGACTGGGTAAGGGAGGGCAGACAAATTGTGCATAGCAGCAGATGGTCTACATTCTGTAATTCTACACCTACAAAGGTGCACCTATTAGGTAGGTTTCCCTGATAAAATACTAAGTGTACACATGTGTGGCAATTCAGTATATGTACCTAGGCAGCAGTTTCTCACAGCACTGCGAAATATGCTGCACACTTTCACGCACACCTGCACGTTCTAAACGACTTCTTTATCACATTTGTGGCCTGCATTTATATAAAACCCAAAAAAGCATCACACTACGCACAATCTTCGGAGCTGCGCGTATATTTCAGCACTCCACTGCCGTTTCAATGCACTAATATGTTTAGATTCGATAAGCGTTCATTCACAGCTCTTTTCTACATAAATAACCCCATGATGAGAGTACTATTCAGCTCTCCCAGCATGCATGCTGACTCTGGGTGTGTGAATGCGCTCTTACAGCTCTTCAGATGGGGTGAGCGAGCAAGAGACAGAGAGAGAGCGAGAGCGAGAGAGAAAGAATGAGAGGAGTTCAGCTGCCACCAGTTTAGTCAGGAAAGCAGCAGTTTGGAGGTGGAGCTCAACCACTAAATTTCCAAAATGTAAACTTCTATAAGACTGACACAGGGCACCGAGCAAGAAGATGAAACACATCTGACCTCAGAGGTGCCCAGTCAGAAGTTTTTGGCTTGAAACACACGGCCATATGCTTGTGCTTAATCAATAAGTAATGTTCAGTATGGCAAGCTCCACCCCAAAAGTTCCTGGGTTCCCGAAAAGGTTCCTGTTGTCGAAATGTGCCTAATCAAATTCAATTCTGTTCCTGGATCAGCAGACGGCAGTAGAACAATAAGAGAACCTTACAGAGCGAAAGAGGAAAGGGAACGTGTGTGTACAAAGGCAATCTGGTTATTTAAATAATTAAAGGCCTTATGAATCCATTCTGGCTGAGACGGGTTGTGCTGCATTGGGTGACGTTTGGAGCGTAGGATGTCTGGTTGAAGGTGGAGGAATTTCTCGCCAGCTCCGTCCCAGAAACTAAAAACAGAATCCCAAATACTCGACACTACACAGCCTACCAAACTACTGGAAAGCAACTCGCTTCGGGAAGGGAGCGGGGGAGGGAGACGTTTAAATATTCATACGGACAATTTAGTAAGAGAACTCTTCATCTCCAACCCTTTTCATACCTCTACCCTCTACTCTCCTCTCTGTTTCCTCTTCCTCGACCCTCCTAGCAACTGCCACAACACACTTCTGTCTCAATCCATAATATCAGCCTCTAGTATGCAAAGGTAGTTGTGCAAAGAGAAAAGCTATGGAGATTATTTCTGTTCATTCATAGTGCGTTCACGTTTTGATGGGAATTACGGTAATTAAGAGTTTCAGACATCTTCATCAAACACGTAATTATCAGTTGTTTTCTGAAAGCTCCGACTAGTGACATCAGCTTGATTTAACTCTATACAAATCTATCAAACATTCCCCATCATTGTCTTGTAATGACCGCATAATTCATATAACATAGTCAAGTGTAGCTTGTAGAATTTAGCTTTCCTTAAACAAACTAGTGAAAAGAATTAACATATGGTTAAACTAACTGCTAGCTATGATGGAATGTCAATTCCATTCCATAAAAACAGCTCCAAGTAGAATCTCCCGAGTTCTGCCATGTCCTGATTACGTCATTCCAACATGAGGTAAACACACTATCCTTTGAATTAAAGGCAAAATGTGTTTTATAGCTAATAGAATAGGATAGTAAAATGTAAACACAATATGTACCATAGTGCGCCCCAAAGTCGGCCACTGAGGCGCTTGATTTTTTTTTTTCTCTCTGCCTATAACAGCCCACTATGGAGTGTTTTATTCTGCTTATATCACATCAACTTGCCAATGATTACACATTTTGCCTTGTTAAAGAATACGTCGTCATTTATATCAGTTTAAAGTTCAGTTACATTACAGCAGCTTTAAAACAGTCAAGCTCTCACCAACATTTACCTCTCATTACATCAGCATTACATTTGACTTTTACTGGTGTCTCCTTTGACAAATGTTAAATAAGAAGTCTCCTTACATAAATCTTGACTATAGCAACTCCTCATCAATTATACACTCTGCTTTTTATAATCCGTTTATTGTCAGGCTACATTAAAATTATGCAGAGCGTTCTCCAGTGTTTTGGTAAAATTGGACATGGACAAAAGTATTTCGAAGCACGAAACAACATATTAGAACCAAGGTATTAATATATATCCAAGATTAACCTTGCAGCCGGCAGTACTTGTCAGCGCCGTGCTGAAAATTTATGAACACCCTTTGACCAATCAGAATCGAGAACACAACAGAGTCGTGGTATAAATGCAAACATGTCGTTAATATATTTCTAGAAGAGTCTTAGTAGAAAATATTTTCATATATTTTGCAAATATATTACATTATTGATAACAAAGGACAGAAGTAGGGTACAGAAGTCTGAGTCCAGTACCAAGAACTGCTTTATCAAAGACTAATGCTAAATTTTACCCAGGCGATATTTTGTTAATTATTCAAGAATACTCATTCATAATATATATATTTTTTATCAATTTGTAAAATCCTTGTATGAAATTGTGGCTTATTTATAGCTATTGGGTCTTTTATCTTGTTAAACAGACTTTTTATCATTCATAATACTAACACTATATTTATAATCAATTCATTAGTGATTGTACATTGGTTCCTTAAATGTGCTTGATCATAAATACTTAGTTTTGACCTGACCTTCTGATCTTTTATATGTAAAGCACTTTGAGATTTTGAACTCAAAAATATTATTATTAAATGGAAATATAATTGTCTTTTATTTGAGGCTTTTAGACCCTCCCATACCTCTAGCCTCACCCACACAACCCAATTAGTCCAACCAAAACATTTGCTATTATAATGGACTGATGAACACCTATAAATATCCACTCTGAATAACATCTCTGGCTATATATGCATCGAACAAAGCTTCTCTGACAGCTATTGTGTGGCAATAACGATAAGGCCGCTTCATTCCCCGCTCGGCCTGAAACCCCGAGTTCTGAATCCTAATGTGATGAGCAGAGTGGGCGCGTCAAGGGAGCGAGCTCTGTTTAGTTACAGCCGTGGCCTCGCGCTAATATGAATTGACGAGCTGAGGCAGTGAAGGGGAGGACGCAGGGGGAATAGGGCAGGATGGCCCTTTTCAGAGTGCCACTCATCTATCATTGGGTGTGACAGTGTGACAACAGGCCCCTGGGAGGGAGGATGAACGCCTCGGAACGCAAGATGAAGAAGGGGGAAGATGGACTACGAATGTTGGCAGACCAGACAGGTTTGGCAGCGATCTGCAGAGATCATCATGACCGTGATGGTGCTGAAGAACAAATGTGTTGAAGCAGCACAGAACGGTGTAAATGGGGGCAAATTAATATGTGTGAATATGAAACAGATTTCTGGAGGTCTGCACTTGTACCATATTCTGTATTTCAATATGCAGGATATGAATCTGTATATCTATGTAAGTCCTGAAAATTCATCCACAATCCAGACCTTCAGGCATCTGTGGTGTGTGTGTGTGTGTTTGTGGTCAATGTCAAAGTCCTATATTCTCAGCATGTGTGTTGGACACACTGTGGAGCTACAGAAGAGGGCAAAGGAAGAAAAACGCCATCAAAAGGCTTCAAAGCTTCACTAATGTACCACCTCCATTCAGTCTGAACTGCACAGGGGGTTCAAATTCGATATGCGGACCATCAGACCGAGGCCGATCCATTTCTGACTTCAACTAAAGCTCTATTCCGGATATTGAGATCCCTGTTCTAGATATTACAAAACCAACCGACCTTTTTCAGTTCAATGTCAATTCAAATTCATTAGCATTATATAAAAGTAGAAGTCATTACAGTCATTTTTGGATTTTCAAACCAGCTGATACAATTTAATTCTGTTGAATAGGAAATGTAGAAACCTTCAAGGCCCTGAACATTTTGTGCGAGCTCTCGAAGGTCGATGACTTCGGAGGAAACTGCGTTGCACTCATCAAAATCCCTCTCTCGCTATGGTTTCCTGCGAGAACGAGAACTGCTGAGTAGAGACAGAAAGGCAGATGCTCAAAAGCACACGCTTAATTGGTTTCATCTCAAAATGTTTTTCTCCAATTAGAGGGCTCGAGCGGGTCTCGCGTATACTGGGGATTTGATAGCTCATTTACCACAGCCATCTCCGCAGACACACTCCCCAGACCCCACCTCAATTAATGACAGACGGAGAACAAAGACCAGAAAGACAGCTACATTCTTCACGCCAAAAAAGGTGCGCGTCAATCATGGATAAAAATGTTGAAAAAGGAAACAAATACTGCACGTGTCTAATTATTTCTTTTGCATGATGATTTTTATGCATAATATGTGGGGAAAATATTACTACACTGCATATAATGTGACAGCCAGTCTGGAACATACATCTTATTCCTGAAGTCTTTAAAGGCAACAGCTCTTCAATAAGTAGATGAAGAGACCTAATTCTCCTTCATAACAAATATGATCTGACCTGTATAATAATTTGTTTTGTTATGCATCCTGTGGAACTCTTTGAACTGCATATGTTGCAACCCCCCTCCCCCACTACCCCGGCCTGGCTCCTGTATTTGGTGTATATGAACGTTTTCGACATGGCAGATTTTCAAAATTTGAATTTTAGGGCTGTGGGTGATGAACATCAAAAAGGGGCTGTTAGTATCTACAGGAGGTCTCTGGCCTGAAGTTTTTACTTTATCTGTTTTATATCGGATACTTGGCAATCTTGAGAGTGCAGAAATAAGAAGTGCAGAAATTGTTCCCCAGAAAAATTCAGCCTCTGGCCATGTAAACAGTTAACTGAGAAATCTTGAGTTGGTAAAAGCTAACATTTTGTCTACACTGTAGTTGACTCCTATTATTTGAATTTCCAAAGCACCAAGAATAGTCGATGGTGTCAAAAAACTGATACATTAAGCTCTATTAAATTATGTGTTCATATGACAGATTTTTGCATGAAAAGTTGACAATCTTGATCTTTTTTTAAATGCTGGATTTAGCTGTCTAATTGGTTGTTGTGTTTGAGACATGCAGATCCTGCAATATACCAATAATACAACATTTTTAGTGAAGAAATATTCTAAAAGTCAGTAAATTTGCTTTGACATTGTCATTGGCCAGAATACTCATAAGGTAGCTACACTATACACTGAAATTTAACCATAACTGGTAACATATAGTAGCAACCAACTTGCCAACTTACAGAGTCATCTTTCAGCATGGACAGTTTTAAGTGTGAAAACTTGGTCCCGAGAGAATCTCATATCGACTTTTGACAGCATCACCTATTCTCCTTACCCTGGTTGTGTGAAGCTACAAAAACTGCCATAAATCCCTGCCATAAATCCTGTACATCAGCCTGTAACCACGGAACCACCCCAATTACCTACACTGAACTATGAGGGTTGCCCCCCCGCACTCTTTCTCACACCCCACAGCACATACAATGCCTTTGTGTGCCATGCAAAGTCTTTTGGGGATTCATTACAAATGGTTGCAATCTCTCTCTGTGTTAGAAAAATGTGCTTTTTTCTTTCTTACAGAAATAGTCTTTGTATAGCAACGCTCCCTGTTTGCATCTCTCTTCTCTCACTAATTCACACTTCATTCAAAATATCTGGAGAGAGTGCGAGAAGGCCAGAGAAAAGCGTGAAGAAGAAAGAAAGAAAAAACATGTAGGCTTCTGATGCGACAGAATGAGAGGCTTTAAATGAAAAATGAATAATGGCCAACACATCGATATGAGGGGAAAAAGCATGGTTTTTAATATTCAGGTGGATCAAAGGTGTGGGAATGTGCCCCCTAAAGATAGGCTACGATTCTTAGTTAACATTTAATAACACATAAAACATAAAATTTTGTTTGTAACCCAAATCATTTGTCTTAAAATATATTTAAATTATTTAACACGGATATTCAAGTGTTTTTAGGCATACTAAATTGCAAAGAAGTTTTGGTCAATCAGCCATAGCATGTAGCACTGCATTTTAGCACATTGCTAACATCTAAGTGGCCAAGCTTTGTAGAAAACTGCACCACTAACACAAGTTGACAGTTTTGTCTGTTATTAAGTCTGTAAAAAAAGTTTGAAGTTTTTAGTTTTAACATTGTGAATTGATGTATAAACCAAATGTCTGTTTTTGTTTTGTTGGATCAAAACAACAGTGAAACTTTTCACTGGTGGATTCTCATTGTGCTCTCAGACTTTTGGACCCCACTGTGTATAGCTTACAGAGTGTGTTGTGTCGTTATGCGTAGTTGTGTGACATTGTGAAAGTGAAAGATAGAAACCTAGCTCATTATTGCTAGTTTAACAAATACAGTTAAATCTAGCTAATAATTAAATAGTGACACCACAATGTGTTCATTAGTCGTGCCTCCAGCTCAGAACATCTTTCTGCACCTACGCAAGTGGGAGGAAATCACATTACAACCATGCATCAGGCGGCCATTATTTGAGGCCATTTTAATAGACAGAGGCTGCTACAGCGAAATAATTAAACTCATTACATGGCTGTTTTCTGTAATTTTCTACAACCTTCTTTCTCTCATTCTTCCCTTTTCTCTAGTCCAGAAGCAGCAGGAGCAGCCCGGGCCCTAGTTGAGTCTATCATTATTTCTAATTACAGGCTCTCTCTCTCCGTTACCCTCTTTTAAACCGCAAATATCATTTCATCTGTGGACTATTAAAGCTGACGCATGGACAGATGGGATGTCTGACGCTGTTCGTCAGAGTGCTGCTCTTGGACTGCTGCTGATGAATCGAGTGAAGCAAAGATATTAACGAGGGATGGATGGGCGTGCAACCTTGTTTACACATACACATGCATGCACACATACACAAGCGTAGTCCCTCGATGGATGCTTTTTTTCCCTCTGGCCGAACTCTCTGGAAGCATCAAAGCAGAACAAATGTTGGCTAATTATATCCAAAATAATATGAATGTGCTCCGTGACCATGAAAAATTATCTTTTGCTCCACTCAGCAGGACACCGTGTACACACCACACACACACACACACAGAGGGATCATTCTCCTGACTCCTGGGCGAGGAACGAAAGATTTAGTTACACAGATGAGCTGCTTAAATAGGTTAATAACAGCACTAACAATGTCGGCCATCTGTCCTACAAGACACAACCCTCACCCTCCGATTCGGCGCAGTCCAGTTACAAATCACCGTCATCATCATAAGCACCAATGACGAAGTCTGGAAACTACTCGAGTCTCACTTTCGGATCAGCGTGGACTCTGGTTACATCTACAGCCATAAGAGTGCATCCCTCGATAGAGTGAAATCAGATAGCTGTATCTGAAATAGCCTCTCTTTTCCATAAAGAGCCGAACTGATGAATAGTTGTCTAGTGCATCAAGATGATGCAATCGCTTCGAAATCCATACCAGTGTGAGTTATATTTACTCGTGAACTTGAAATGGAATCACTGAAGTGATTCCACTCTTAAACACCGTCGGCCCTCTCCTTCAGCGTGCCTGCGCATGTGTGTGTCATCTAGGGTTTTTTTTTTTTTTTTTTTTTTTCTATTGTTGTTTGTGATCTGACTAAGGAACATTGTTGTTCAAGATTATGGCCTATTTTTATGACTATAACACGCCATAAGGATCGCAGCGTTATATACTTTTGGTATGCTGGTGACCCTTGGAGCAGGCGGTAACCTGGCGAAATGTGGCGTAATTGTGAAAAGGGGCTGTATTAGAATTAATACATTATAAAGAGGTGAGGTTAGGCGGATGCTGTGGTAACTGATCAAATCAGCTGTTCTCATTCCCTTTCAAAACTGAGGGTGCACCATGACATTTTCAAAATATTACACAATTCGATTTCATGGTGATATTTTAGTGGTTGAACAAACCAGCGGCCTGGCAAAACTTACAACAAATTTGTTTTCTGTCTGTGTTTTCTCTAGAACATGGTGTTCATATTGGCTAATTCCTCATCTCTATGGCAATAAATTTGGCAAGTCTGGTATTTAATTAGTTTTGTTTGAGATTCATTGTTTGACTTTGTTAATTACAGGATGTTCAATGTGTAATGACACGTCAACTGTGTGATTCACATTTAGTAGCCACAACTGAGTTGTTTATTCTTATTTGTTACAGATAAACTAATTCGGTCTGTTGTATTTAGTTAGTAGTTGGATGAAATTGTGTGTTTTAATTGAAGTAGTGGGGTGATGTAAATAGTGTACAATCACAAAATGTGGTTGTAAGAAATCGTACTGGACTTTTAGGGCTCCGCTTGAAGGCCTTTGCGTTAGCGCTAAGAGCAGGTCTCGATAAGCGGTAGCTTAAGAACAATTTTGGACCAAAGTGGGTAAAAAAAAGCAACTACCATTATGTGAGCAAATTTTCAGTGTCACACTCCCAAATATAGCAACTGGGCAAAAAGGGTAAAAACTGGCTTACGCCTGATCAAATTAGCAATAAGACTGTATTATACCACTAGGTCATGCTTGAGCCTGCATAAAAATAGAGCCCTACGTTGTGTATTACCTCGCTCTCTCTTAGAAAAAGATTGAAGATACAAATTAGTCTTTTTCTAAGATTGTTTAATTCAGAGATTAACAGTGTTTGTAGTACTGAGTAGTACTAGCACTTACTCCAACTCTTGTATTTAGTTGTGGCTCTTTCGGTTCTATCTACAACTGTCCTGCACTTGTTTCTGGTCATTTGGTTAAATCTTCTTCTTGCGGCACTTGTATCACTGCCGGCTCCTTCAGCAGTTCTGTGCTTGGACCAGATTCTGCCTCACTTGCAAATCACTTTGAATGAAAGCATCCGAATAAATGTAAATGGAATGTGAAGTCAATGTAAATGTCGTTGTCACACTCCAAAGCAGTCATGCTGGCACCGATCAATTCAGCGCAAAATTTACATTTGATGAATCTCCTTCTTTCTAGTCTACATTCACTCGATGCAAATCACATTCAAGAATGCAGACATTTGATTGGCAGCACTATGGCAAAGGCGGGGCCGCAGTCACCACTCACAACCTTTTACTGAGCGTTTCTATGACAACAATGCATTAGGCCCTCGATCACCCCATCACATTTAATTTGTGCCTCGTTATCATGATACTAAACATTTTTGTGCCGCTCATCCACATCAATCTGTAAATGAAAGAGATACAAGGAACAAAAAGTTTGAATTTTGAAAGAAGTGGCGATGAGAGCGGAGAAACGAGGGACACGCTAATGAGGCTTTGTAACGCTTTTTTCTGGCCTGATGGGCTTGATCCCTAATGGGAAGCAAATTGAAAATCAGAGGTCCCATTGGGCTTGGAGTAAACCTCACACACACACATCCTCAACACAAACATTGTACTCCAATCAGTACCCACATCAGGTATGGTTTTAATTCTGGACAAGCCACAGTGCTGTTAGTAGTTCAAATTAAAATGTATTATACATATACCGACCATTGCTTTGAATGAATATTCTACGGTTAAAGATGACTAGGAGTTCATCTTTTCTTTAAGCATCCAAGCTAATTGCTGCTGTTTGAAAGAGTCATTGAGTCTCCATTTGTATATGCCTACGGACTCCTTATGCAGATGCAAAAGACGATAAAAGGCTTGAACCGAGAATACAAATTTATAGCTCTATTATCAGTCAATATGCATCTGACCAATTGAAAGCACAATTCAGCAAACTGTGCCAATACTTATGCACACTTAATATGGCGGATCTGGATACAAAAAGTGAATAATTCAAAAGAGATGTAACACATGCCTCATAGTAGTCAAAGAATGGTCTCTGCTATTGCTTCATATTTATAAGATCTTGAGTCCGTGGCAAAAATACATTTTGATTTCATGCTTCAATGCTAATGAAGGGCACTTTACCATCTGCCCCTTCAAATGAAGGCAAGAAAGCAAGGGATTAGGGCTACAAAATTCATTGTATTTTAATCGCGATCATGATTTTTTTGCTTTTTCAAAAATCAACTGCGATATTGGTAAGCTTAACAAAAGTTAGCTTATTGATATTGATTTTTATTGACTTTGGTGTGCTAAATCACAAACTTCATTCCATTCATATGGTTTAACTGTCTGATTGGTTGCTGACTGTGGTGGCTTATTGATGCATATGGTTGCATTTTATTTATTTAGATACTAATCGAATTTAGCATTTAAAATATTTAATGTGACCAAGACGCAATTTTTTTCTGATTCATAGATTTATTCATGTGGAGGAATCCAGGCTTACAGTCAAATCCTAAATTATTGGCACCCTTCATGAAAACGAGCAAAAATTATTGTATAAATAATAAAGTATTCCTTTCCCCTTTTTACTACATTTTTCCTCTCAACACGTGTATCAATATTATTGACCCAACCTAAAGAATATTTAGTCATCCTTGAATTTTTTTTTTCTTTTCTCAATTGCTCTCAGCCCCCAGGAAATGTCTTGTTGCCTTTGACCAAATATGAGGTTGCATCCATGTAAAATCCGTTTGTCATTCATCACCATGGGGAAAACCAAAGAGCTTTTAACAGACAAGGCACAGATGGTTGTTGATCTGATTTCAAAATTGATTGATTTTGGTCATGAATATAATTTAAGCCATTATTGTGCAGCCCTACAAGGGATAATGATGCACAAAGACAGAAAAGGAGAAATGGATTATGCAATAGAGATGGAAGATGAGGCAGAAGCAGCGAGAATGATGATATGCAGGATCAAATTGTAAATGTATACTCTAGTCTCATTTACATTAGCTAAGATACCAAGATAATTAAAGGTTACCTTTTACATTTCTCTACAGAGACATATACTTTCTCTTTTACTCTCTTCATGGACGTGCTCTTAAGCTCAGAGAGCAGGGCATGTCTTTATGCCTTTGCTCCTCTGAATGAGAAACTTCATCAGCTCATCTCTCCTTTATTTAACCGGCTTGGCCCATCAGGGACCGGTGAACGTTGTATTTAATGCACATATCTAATCTTAGATTCGCAATACTCCTCATGCAAACCTTGCCATTGGCGTACTGGTGGAGTATTTCAGGGGGTTTCTAAAGGAATATAGGTGTTTAAGACCGAAGCCCAAAGCCTCTCCATTCAAATCGAAATAGAAATCATATAGAAATGAACAAATTTGGCTCTTAGGTCTAAATAGGAGCATTATTTATTCAAGCCACTATATAGTCTAAACCCACACTAATACTGCCATGTTTTTTTTTCTATCATTCAGGTATAAGTAATGCTGCACGAATGCCTATGGCCTCAGAGCAGTGACCTATATTTACAATGAGCCGCGAGGCGTAATCGGAGTGAATCATTCCGAGAACGTTTCACAGATGCCAAATACAACACAAACCAGGCTTTAGTCTCCTGCGGCAAGCCGTGGATTGATCGGAGACATCCAGCGTTAACAAAAATAACAATCTGTACGAAGGCTGGAAACGCTTTCCACATTGCTCGGTTGGAAATGAACCGTGACGTTTGTGTAAATTTGTTTGCTGATATTGTGGTGATTGCTGGTTGATTAAAGACAAATGTTTCCATTTGCAACTTGATGTAAGCGATTATGGAAAATGGCAAGAGGGAAAAAAGAGGGATGGGGAGAGAGACAAGGTGAATAGTCATGATGCACAGCTACAGAGTCGATATAAAACTGGTGAATTTTTTTCTTTCTTTCTCCTGTTATGTTCTCTCTCCCTGAACCTGTGTTGCGACATTAATTCGTTTTCCTGTACATGTCTAACCAGAGTACACAGACACACAAACATGTACACACACACACACACCCAATACATAGTTCAGTTCAAGGCTGAATTGTTTAATCAAGTCAGATTACATTTGGCTCATTACATCCGCTCTCAGAGGGGGGAGTCTGTGTGTCTGTATATAAGAAGGACAAATACCCAAATCTAGCACAGCCCACTTGCCTGGCTGCATTTGAAGTCTGTACTTGCGTACCGCTGTGTGTGCATTACATTACATCTAGCAGAAATGGCATTGTCATGGTGGATTTCGAAGCTGAGTAAAGAAGAGGTGATGGGTTACATAAGTGTCTAGACTTCAATGGCAGTTCAAAGGATTCATTCCAGGAAAAGTTAATTAGCCCGTGAGTCGTTCCGGTATACTTAGTGAATCCACCCCACTCTTTCATCTTGTTTCACATTCCAGGCCCTGAGCTAAGATTCATTAGTGCTCGGCACCCAGTGCCTTTGTGCTGAGTTTCTCACTGGCATTTACCGTCTGCTATAAACACATTCTAGTCAGCAGAACTTCATCTGGGCTATTTTCATCTTCGCAAGGTTCATATGCATTAATAACTGAAAGTGCGCAAGACTGGTGGAATCGAGCCTAAACAAAAGTGATCAGGCTCTAACGACAGTTCAAGAACACTTAAACCAAGACACCAAGTACTAAAATAAAAACGGTTTTCTCAACACAAATAATTCTATAATTACATAGTGATATAACCGACATGGTCTCACGTTTGCAAATTTGGAACAATTCGCACGACTCAGTTCATACGAAAAACTATAAATATTAAGGTTAGTATCAGGGGCTGGGTTAAAGTTCATACCTTTTCGTACGACTTTATTCATATGAAATCGAACGAAATCTAGCGTCATACATCATCAGATCACGCTTACTTATTCTAATTTGTTTGAGTTTTTTCACGGGATCAAGCTCGATATAACAAGTACACATCTCAAACTAATCTAATAAACTCTTAGGAGAGAAAAAAAGGTTTTATCTAGCACCCTTAAGGGTTTTTCAGTTTGCCCCTCTGGGCAAACCCTTAAAGGTTCTATGTAGAACCCTACAGCAGAGCGTTTTCCTATCGAAGAAGGTTCCAAGTAAAACCCCTTTAGGAAGATGAAAACCTTTAACTATTCAAAGAACCCTTGAGGCACCTATTTTTTCTAAGAGTGTATAAATAGTGATGCTCTGTATTTTTGATTTATATTCATACTGATATTCCTACTCATATTCTCACATCTCATACAAAGAGCTGGAGTGTACAACACCAAAAAAAAGAGAGTTTAGATTTTGATACCCAACAAAATTGAAGAACACTGTGCCATCTTTGTGCCATTTTTGTGGTTGCCGCCCCATGACTCTGGAACAGCTAAGCCACTGACATAAGGCGTGTATCTTCTTTTCCTCTTTTAAGTCAAAACTCAAAGCCTATTTTACTTACTAGTATATGAAATCACCTGAATCTGCTCACTGTTTAAGTCATTTAATTTGTTTTGCGAGTTGCTATTTGCAGGCTGTAAAGCCCTTTGGACCAATGTTGGTTGTTGTTAACTCCTTAAAGTACCAGCTTAGTATTCAGGTTTTCATCTTAAAGGAGATTATTCAGTCACTACTGTGCATTATTCAGTAACTACAATGAAACTAATATATATACTAATAATATCAAGAAAGTAAAGGTCCAGACTTACATACTTTCTTACTTTCTGACTTGCTTACTAACTTACTAACTGCCCTTTCAATCAAAGGCTTTGAGA
The DNA here is from genome assembly GCA_028565825.1 of Olivaichthys viedmensis. NCBI lineage: Eukaryota > Metazoa > Chordata > Actinopteri > Siluriformes > Diplomystidae > Olivaichthys > Olivaichthys viedmensis. Next base: position 5,238,224 of record JAOUQW010000021.1, on the reverse strand, counting down.
AAAGTAATCAAGGGATGATGATGCAAAAGGAGTGCATCATGGAGTGGAAGAAGCCATCACTAATTGTATGACCCAAATCTAGCACAGTCAACTTGTCTAGGCACTGTTGTAGTCTTGAACTGCTGTGGATGTGTTCGAATTTTAGTTCCCCTCCTTATTCCAGGCCCTGAACCCACCTTCATTACTGCACAGGACTCAGTGCCTTTGTGGTGAGAGTTTCATACCAGGGTCTATTGTTTGCTGTAAGTACTTTCCAATAAGAAGAGCTCACTTTATCTGTGCAACGTTTTTATTTTATTGTAATTTGCACTAATTAATTCCTTCCTATTCAAACACAAAGAAATAGGTTTAGGTTACTGACTATTATTGGTCATGCTATAGTGAAAGTTCAGGTCATCTCATTTTATGTTTGTACCATTTGGTTAAAAACAACAACAACAAATGCTCCACAGTGCTGAGTACAAGCTTTCAGTGTTTTTAGATGGCCTTTTGAAACATGTAGTGCATTCCGGCTGAGGAGTCTAAGCAACGATGGTGGCGATCCTTTTAGAGAAGGTCAGCATGCTTTCCAGATTCCAGCCCTTCTCAAGACACCTCTGCTGCCTGAGGTAACCATGGTAACACCCTCCCAACCACCACACACACATATGCATGCACACGCACACACACACACACACATTCTTTCCTTCTTTGCAGTTTAAATGGCTCTGGCGCTGACCAAGGTCCTGAACAGCACCCAGAGTCTGTGTGTTATTGTTGTCCGAGCTGAACTTTAACACAAATGGACTCTGAGCTATACTGGGTCCTGAAGAGCAACACGGCCGCAAGGCGAGCCGCCTGAGTGGGTTCTATGGTTCACTGCACTCTGAATAGCTTTAGATCGGGCTAAACCAAGGTCTCCTCTGAGAAAACGAGAGTGCGTGCTCTCACTCGGCTGGAATCCATCCCATGCTGCTTTAATGCAGAGCGCAGTTCCTGATATAAAAAGAAAAAAATTAATAATAAAAAGCTTTGATGTAAATATGACTATATCTGATGGACATAGTCATATTTACATCAAAGAGCCCTTTGGGGCTCTAGATTAAACCCCCTCCCCCTCAAATTAACAGTATTTATCTATCTATCTACTGTATCTCTATCAATGAATAAGTGTATATATACACACAACGGGGTCCAAAAGTCTGAGACCACATTGACAATCTGGCATTTTTTTTCATTGCCACTGTATGGCACTCAAACGCTTTTCCAAAACTGGATCCGTCGTATCCAAAGCACGATCAGGCAGAGCAAAAGTGAGCACACCATCAGAAGAGCAATACATAAAGCTTTGTTCACTGAG
>JAOUQW010000021.1:5170880-5200425 GCA_028565825.1 Olivaichthys viedmensis | reverse complement strand
TGTAGGCGCGGGGGTGCGGACACAATCGCGTAGCCGCTTTCCTTAAACAACATCTTTATTTATCTTAATTACCACACGGACTGGGTTAAACCATAAACTGAGCACGCCGTGACAGGCGTGGTAAACACACACACAGACACAGACACAGACACACACACACACACACACCACAGCTGCCATGTCCAATAACCACAGCCATGAACACATTAACAGATCCAACTGAGACCTGACAAAGAGACAGAAAGAGCATAGGGATACAGTTGTGTTTGAAATGGCATAATTGCATGCTCTATACTACGCACTCTTTTTTGTAGTAGTATGCAGTATAGTATATGAGAATTAGCATTTGTCTACCTGTGGCCACATGTGACCACCAGTCAGTCAAATTCACTCGTAGAAGCAGTTACCTCAGAATTACCTCAGACTGCTTAATTTTTGTGTAGAGTATTTTCAACTTTTGGTGGTGAAAGCCAAAAAATGATGCAATGAAGCAGCAGAGAACGGATTTAAGGCATTGAAGCCTTAAATTGATTCAGCCTTAATTTAGGAACAGGAAGACAATGTAAATACAGTAATGACACACCTAGCATAAATAACTAATCTTCTGTTCAGTATCAAGTCACTGCTAGATTAGAATTAAATTTAATTATTATTTTTGGGGGAAATATTAATATTAAATGTATTAATTTGTTAATAACTGACATAAACTAGCACACTAACAAGCCATTTAGTGGTTGCTAATAGTTGTCCATTAGCATTAACTTGTTTGCAGAGGCAATGAATTAGCTAAGGCACATTTTTTTGGGTCCCTGCAACATTTTACATGAAAACATACTTCAATACTTTGCACCATCACAGTCATTTAATTTGTCACTGCGGAGTGTAAATGGGACAATAGACAGACAGAGGAAGGAGGGAAAAAAGAGGGATTTTTAAAAAAGTGCAATCCCACATTATAAACAACAGGTTGACTGTGGGTAAGAAGCTTAAATTCTTCCAAACTCATTTTTAGTCATTTCCTGACAAGTAATCATAAAGCACCTTTGGCCTCACACGCAGAGATTAAGTGTGGGCTTAAAGAACTACAATGACCTTCTAAAATAGCACAGTTACCTCTAGGCCACTTTTAAAAACTCTCAAAAGTTAACATAACAGACATGAGATCTGAGCTTGTACACAACAGAGCTCAGACATTTACTAACAGCTCCTTATTTTCCACTGACCTGAGACCAGTTGCATTAGATTTCAGGTCAAGTCAGCGCAGCGCAACAGACTGACAGTGTGAATTATTCCCTGGTATTGACCCGGCTGTCTGGGTGGCTCCTGTATCTGAGGAATAAGTGTCTTTGATAAAACAGGCTAGCATCGATGAATCTGCGAGAACTCGACGCTTAAGAGAGGTAATTAACGAGCAGTGCTTTCCCCTTATCGCTCCCTTCCCTTGGAGAAAATCCAGACCTCCAGCACTTCTCAGAGTACAGGAGCCTCAGCTCTGCTCAAGCAAGTTAGCATGTTGACATGGTAGTCATTTAGCCCCATGTATGATTAATGCACCATTTTGACTCAGTGAGCATGTTGGAGAGGACCCGTCCTGAAGCCCCTTGTCAGTCTCAACATAAAGGGCTCCTAAAACTGTACCGAAGTTTTGGAGTTGCGTTTTCCTAAGAACTGAGAGTGCTCTTGAGAGACTGGCTGGTTAAAATGCAGTAGTGCAGTATCCATGTAGGGGAACAGTAGGGCTGGGAGTCTATCCCTATTTTCAGGCATTGGGAATCGAGAGTATTTTTCAACACAGTAAAATTGATTCAGCTCACATTTGCGCACAGATGACGTAAAGTTTAGGAGATTTCGCTGTTGCTGTCTGACTAATGCCTACTTCTACACCACGGGCAGCAGCAGTCTGGCAGTATTTTACTTTGGAAAGCAGAAATAAAGAAAAATGTAACATTTGTGACAATACAATAAAACTCTCCAAGCTCTCCAAATTGCTTTGGTTATGAATGTTTAAATCAACTAGAGACAAGAGATTGATTAAGGTGGTGGCGAAACTGCTGGGAGATTGATGTAACATTAGTGCCGGTTCATTCAGACATGAACAAAATAAAAAAAGGTTAACTAATTGCATCATCAAGGACATACAGCCTGAAATTGTATTGTGTCAAATTCGATTCTTGGATTCGACACTTTGAATCAGATTCAGAGGTGACTCCAACATTTTCTGAAATCAAACTCATTTGATATTACTCTTAATATAAGTAAAGGGCAAAAACATTGAAGTGGAAAGAACCAAAAAATTCAACTGTCACCTCAACACTGATTACCTGACAGGTGTGACTAATGCTGAAATTACAGACTAGTTAAAGACATTGCAGATTGAAAGTGAATCAGAGGATGAAAGCGTGTGTGTGTGTGTGTGTGTGTGTGTGTGTGTGTGTGTGTGTGTGTGTGGGATGATGGTATGAAGAAAGTCAGACTGACAGAGAAGGTCAAGCCTATTAAGCCTCGCAGAAGAAATCACAGTCAAATTACACACACTGTCCTAGCTGAAGACACACACACACACACACATACACACACTTTGTGAAAATGAGATCTAATATATGAGGGGATAAAATATGGCGGGAGTTGAGGAGGCTATGATAATGTGTATCTTAAGAAAACGGCAGAAACAGCAGCAGCTGCGCCAACGTAGATGGTGTGTCAGGCCATTAAACCAATCTCGTCGGCACAACAGAGGGTATATTTCTCTCGTCCTACCAATTGGTGCCTTGCTTCACTACACTGCCCCCGCCATTTACGCAGGTATTGCACCACACATATGCATTGCATCAATTTTTTGAGACGTACACAATCGACGTGCCGAATAAACACAGGATACGTATGGCGGCCATCTTGCGTATACGTATGCGTAGTTATCAGCAAGTATAACCCCAGCCTAATACCCACATGCAGGCACGGAGCAATGTGCAATAATTATAGAGGTGAACATATGAAAAAACACAGATCAAACCGAAGCCTGACACCTCTTCGAGAGTATTTTTTTTGTTAGGGCGCTCAAGTGGTGCAACACCGGGAGATAGTCCATTTGAATCCCAATGGTGCCACAGCCATCCGTGGCCAGGAGGCTGGAGGATTGTATTTCTCTGTTCCTTGTCAATCAGGGCAACACTAGCCGTGAACACAAGGCTCAGTGGTAAGGTCTCTGGGCTACTGATCAGAAGGTCGTAGGTTCAAGCCTTGGCACTGCCAAGCTGCTATTGTTGGGCTCAAGGGCAAGGCCCTTAACCTTCTCTACTCCAGGGGTTCTGTATTATGGCTGACCCTGCACTCTGACCGCAGCTTACTAACAAGCTAGGATATGTGAAGAAAATAATTTCACTGTACATATGTATATGTGACAAAGTCTTTCTTTCTTTCTAGCCAATCACAGGTGTCTAGCTCATGTATATAAAGGGAGAGCATCTAACGCTCTCCTCCAAGCGTGTTCAGTAGTAACTTGCATGAGCAGCAGTTTGAAAAAAGACTTCATGTGTTAGCCATCTATCTCCCAGACTGCTAGCTGTCGTGCGGTAGGGAAAACTGGTCTAGTGGGTGGGAACTGGCTACAACTAAATTGGGAGAAAACCGGGTAAAAATACTTCCTAAGATGGAGCTGAGGAGAAAGAAACCTTGAGAGCAACCAAGACTCAGCAGGGGGAGCACATCCTCCTCTGGCCGGCACTGTGAATCATGAGTTATTTTAATATCAGACAGTCTAGAAATATATAGGGTATATATAGAAAATTATAAATGGTTGACAATGATTAGAGAAAAGAGAAAGAGAGAGCAGAGGGTCTGAAGGTGCAGCATCAAACTGTCACAGCTGTTTAGATGCCGTTGGAAAGAGGAAGGAGAAAGAGAGAGAGAGAGAGAGAAACAGAGTGGGAGAAGAGAGGGAGTTTTCTTGGGCTGAGTCAGCTCAGCGCACCAGACTGACAGTGCGAATTATTCCCTGGTATTGACCCAGCTGTCTGGGTGGCTCCTGTATCTGAGGAATAAGTGTATTTGATAAAGCAGGTTAGCATCGATGAATCTGCGAGAACTCGACGCTTACGAGAGGGAATTAACAAGCAGTGCTTTCCCCTTATCGTTTTCCCTTTTTTCTCCCCCTACGATGGAGAGAGCTTCACACGACAGGCTCAGCACATGTTAGCATGTTAGCACTTTAGCACTGTGCAGGTCCGAGAGCATGGCGGGCTAGCTGATCGATGCAATGATGTCAGAGAGGACTTGTCCTGAAGCTCATGCAAAGTCACTCTCAACTGCTAAAACTGTACAGAATTTTCAGACGTGTGAAAAAACCTCTAGAGGTACACACTCACTTTGCTGCTCTTAATATAAGAAGAGGTTGAAAGTACTCACAAAGTGTTCTACTCAAAGCGTACTAGTCACAAAGGGCTTTTTCCACTACACAAGAACTGGCCCAAACAGGAACCAACGGAACTTGGGGTTGAAGTTCATTTGCCACCAATGTGAGAGACGACTGGAACAGTCACAGCGTTGACAGTAAAAGCGACTGCATCATCATTACAGCACACAACAAAGCGATTCTTAAGTTTAACATAGAAGACTTCTGATTGGCTGTCTGTTCAACATGGAAGAAGTCTGATTGGCTATGTGTTCAATATGGAAGAAGTCTGATTGGCCGTGTTTTAGATCATTCTTGCTAGATTATCAGTTTATTCTGGGTTTTTTTATTCTGTGAATATTCTGTGATGTGGTATGTATAACCAATCAGCATCAAACAGTGCTGCCAGCCCCCACCTCCAAGCACCATTAGTTCCCGTTGGTTCCAATATTGAGCAGGTACCAAAAACGATCCAACTGGAACCTACTGGACCTGTGATAAATGGAAAAAGCACAGTTCCAGTTTTCTAACGCCAAGTTCTAGTACTTTGTACAGTGGAACTACTCAAAGCCATTAAGCATACGTACACATCTGGTTAAGTACAAAAAAAAAAGATTTCATTTTCAGGAACAATTGTTTCTAACAAGCTTACTGTTTTTTTGGCTTGTCAGCCATGTGACTTTCATTACGTCCTTACTTACTGAGCAAAAAGTAAAATCAATACCCACTCAAAATATAGTCACATCAAAGTCACTGAAAATGTGTTGAGATGTACATTACAGTCCATGTAATCTGACACATTGTACCACTGAATGAAGAGTGGAGAGATTTTCTGGTGTCTCCTGTACAAACAAACTCAGTAATGAGAAAACGTTAAATCTGAATATATAATATAAATCCACATCACTGTAAAGTTTCACTGAATCGAAACTCGTGAGCTGTCCTTTCTGTCCCGCCTGTCGTCTTCTCGATTCAACACTCTGATTAGCTGACAAGTGTGACTAATGCTGAAATTACAGACTAGTTAGAAACATCGCAGACTGAAAGTGAATCAGAGAATCAAACTGTGTGTGTGTGTGTGTCTGTGTGAAGAGGGTGTGGAGAGTGACAGAGAAGGTCAAGCTTATCGAGCCTCACAGGAGAATCACAGTCAAATTACACGCACTGTCCTAGCTGAAGATTGCTACAGCACACACACACACACACACACACACACACTGCTGTAATTAAATCGAATGAATAAGTGAAGGGATAAATCAGGGGAACAGTAATGAACAATGGAAGGTATGCAAACAAATAGTTCAGTACCTTAAGACACACACTCACCCGCTTACACATACAGATACCCCCACACACACACACCAGGTGCTCTATGCTCTAGTGCACAGTCATTCAAACATCAACCCCCCTGCCCCCTTCACTTGTCATCTGGAGCCAAACCAACACCGGGAGATACAGAGACAGACAGAAGGAGCATGAGGGAGGATATGTAGATGGATGGAGAGAAAGAGGGAAAACCGAGAGTAGAGGGAGTGAGTTTAAAAAGAAATAGGGCACTTGAAGGGCCTCGTCTGTCTCTCTTTCTCTCTCTCTCTCTACTAATGACTCCTGTAGTGGAGATTAAAGCTGAATAATAGATGGCTTGCAGCTGGGCCAAATATGAACATAGCAATAAAGCAGGAGATGGGAGGAGGAGAGACAGGGAAAGGAGAGAAGAGTGAAAGAAGGGACGGGCTATTTTCACTCAGGACAAAAGGAACTTCCAAGGTTTAGTTTCCCCTCACTGAGAGTGTAAGCACTGCTATGGAGCAAGAAGGACTCAGGACATCTGTGGAGGTGACTGATTTAACAGTCTCTCTGACTGTAACAAGAAACATGTTGATAACTTAACATTTTACATTAAAGTTCCCTTAAAATCCCAGAAACCTAAATCTGTGATTGATTTCTAATTACGTGTTGGTCTTGTGGACCACAATATGCACCACTACATTTACTTCGCCAGAATTTCTCCCATTTTCTTGCTTTAGATGTAGAGTGGGTGGTCCTAATTTTGGGTGATGCTTGCCCAAGGTTACACCTCATCAATCACAAGGCTGATTTTGCTTGTCCCTCCCACGTAGCTTTTAGCAAAATTATGCATTCCTGCCTAATGGGCTCTTTTAGTCTGAGCAAACTAGCAAGGAAAAGCTAACTAGCAAGTGTAGCCTACTGTGATAATTATAAAATTGGGTGGGTTTGTACATGTAGGGTTAAACAATCCAAATTCTTGAGTGGTGCAGCAGGGAGTCTTGGGCAGAAGGATGTCAATCAAGAATGCTCATTAGAATTTTAGGCCACATCCAGACAGGTCTCAGATCGGTCTGATCAGCAAATTCAGCTGGTGTTTGATAAATGTTTTATCCTATTTTCATGTTTGATATAACATTCAAGTTTGGTAGCATACAAACATTTAACATTTTACACTTGGGATTAGATACAATTTTGATACACTATAAGCAATTTCACAAAGTAATTAAGACTTGTAATAATTTATGTTTGTTTATGTCTTAACTAAATAATGAAATTAACATTTGCATTAACCAGTTTATTCCATCCATGACTAAAACTAAAGCCATCATACTTCGTTAATATAGCAAAAATTAAATTACAAAATGTTACTAAATATGTTGAAAATCATTAAAATATTAATTCAGGTTCTTTCTTCTTTTTTTTTTAGTTCATATTTTTTAGAACTAACTATGTATTTTTTTAGAACTCTTTTTTTTTTCCATGGATGGAATAAATATTAGTTAATGCAGGTGTTCATTATTTAGTTAACAAACATCAATTAATACAACTACTAATTAGTGTGTCAACATTACTTATGGTTCATTAATGCTGAAGTTCATGGTTTGTTAATGTTGGTAACTAATGCATAAATGATGTAAGTTAAGGAAACCTTCATGTAAAGTGTTCCTATTGAGATTCACAGTACAAGCAAAAAACCTGCATAACAAACAAACTGTAGTGTCCCATTTTAACCTGACTATTTGGTGCCTTTACAAGCCTAACGGCTGGAGCTAATTAAAGCAGTGCTCCTGAATCTATTATTAAGCAAAGTGAGATTCAACCACGACAATGGAGCAGAATAAGGGCGTTAGCGTTTGTGACCGGAGCTGTGATTAAAGAATTTTATCGTTTGTCTACAGGGTCGGTCGCTCACACTCCACTAAACACAGTCTGTTCCTAACGTGCTTGTTCTTAAATTAAAGATTAGCTTTGTGTGCAAAGGTCATTACATCACTATAAGTCACTTACTGGCAACACCTTCGGTTGGCCAACAGTAAAGTACCCTAGGGTAAGACAATAGTGTACTAACCCTGGGGCGACCTCTTCACCCTCTTCTTCTGAACTCAGCTCATTCATCAGCTTCATGTCAAATAAGCTGCGATAATCAATCACAAATCTAGTCACTGATCAATAGCGTTATCCAGGACTTTTAAAGAACGGCCCAAAAAGAGTGTTTAAAGGTTCTATTGATGTGTGTAGAGATGGTGTGAATAATACTAATAATATTAGTAGTCATTATTATTATTATTATTAGTAGTAGTAGTAGTAGTAGCAGCAGTTATAGTATTACTAGTAATAGTACCAGGAGTATCCGTAGTATTTGTAGTAATAATAGTAGTAACAGTATACTATAATAATAATAATAATAATAATAATAGAACTAGTAATATTCACCTTAGTAGTACTAGCAGCGGCAATAGTAGTGGTAGTAATAGCACTAGAAGTAGTACTAGTTGTAGAAGTAGTGGTAATAGTATTACTAGTATTCTTGTAGTGGTAGTAGTAATAGTAACACGACTACTGCTAGTGGAAGAGGAGACTTCTCGACTGGTTAATGGGACATGGACTAGGTTTTAATTGGCTACTGCAGCTGGTATTAATTGGCCTGGATCAGAGGATTGTTTTGATTATTGAGGAGGGATTAAAACAGATTTATTTAACAATATGTTTATTCATTGTCCATATATCACTCATCTGACAGAGCAAGACCTTACTGCATATATAGTTTAAAGAAAGAAAACAGAACAAAAAACACACACAGACAACAAAAAGATCAAAGAAATAGATAAAAAGAGAGAAACAATTAAAATATATGAATTGGGAGCTTGTGATTTAATGCGCCAGAGTCCTTGAAAAACAATATCTTACTATAGCTAATTAGCTAACATTACCTAAGCGTACCAATACTGCATTGGATTATGTTTAATTAAATGAGGAAGCCAAAAATGACATTTAAAACACGACTAATTGTATAGACCGACTACTTACAAAAACTTATTTTTCACTTATTTCCAACCTTTTTTTTTTCATTTACCAAGCGAGACACATCTGCATGTTCTAGCAAGTGAGTTAAAGTATTCCATATAGAATCAACAGCATGTCCTTGCCTTATAAAATGTAAGTTATTTTCTCCACAGAAAAGCAGAAAGACGTTGCCTGCAATAGACACGTCAACAAGGACGTGATTTGTCCTTGAAATTACTGCAGTGTCACAATAAAGCCCTGGTAAAAAACAATGTGTGATCTAGAGCCAACTGTATATCACACATAATAAATATTACACGTGCTATTTCATGCCAGAATTCTGTTATTTTACTGATCTCCCACTGCAATTTTACATTTGTTCCCATTTTATATCCCAGTGTGAGATACTTCTGTTAAACTGATGTAATTTTGCTGGAGTTATGTATTCAGTTATATCGTAAAAAGCCTCAGGTTAGTGTTCGCAGTTAGTTTAAAGGTTTCACTGCACTGAAACTCCTGTAGAGATATTTCCTCTTGTATATCTTCCTTCCAGGCATTTAAGTGGCCTACAGAGGATTCAGCAGAGCCAGAGACTGTCATATACAACAGAAATCTTTTACAAAGACAGTCACCACTTGGTCAGAGGGGGTTTAGCTGGTCTGGGATAAAACATATTTATTTTATTATAGATCTGAAGAGATTTATCACTAAGGCCCCGTTTCCACCTGGTATTAACATGTGGCTCGAGTGATCAGATCATAAGTGGTCAGCCGAGACGCATACCTCGAATGCGTCTCGGCTGACCACTTGTGTTCGGATTTCGTGACTACTTACATCACTTCCGCTGGAGGGTCAAATTTACTAATCTCTCGCTGCATCTGCTATGTCCTTGTTCTTGTACGCGCCGGTGTAACTTTGTTTTGAAAAGATGACGGGGCAAAAAAAAGACGTTTCAGTCGTCTGTATCAAACGTCTGTTTTACGGAAAACGTATGAACCCGCTTAACCAGCGTTTAAATCCACATCAGCTTTTCAAAACACTTCCAGCAATCACGGAAGTCTTTTAAAATGTAGTTGCTATGGTTTATATCACCTACATTATGTCTTTACTGAGAGCCCGTTAGAAGATAAAAACATTGCGACCCCACAACCTGATTAAATTGGCCATTATAATGAGCTACAGCTGGTATTAAGCCTCACTTTATATTCGCATATGCCACAATATCATGATGTAGTTTTTTGTAAATTAATTAATTCTACAATAATCTGATCATGTCGCCGTGTGTGACAGAAAAAAAACTGCTAGAAAGTCGCTCGTGCCGTGTTCATTTATAGCCATCCAGGCGCGAGTTTTATCATACAGGAATTATTTTGTTACAGACGCAACCCTAAGAAACACCGCGAATACAGTTTAAGTGATGTTTTTCGAAAACGTCTGTATCAGTTTCTTTATATAAAAGATTTTTAACGGACTACACTTCCACAGTGGTAGGCATACGCCTCTACGGGCTTTTCCAAATGTTTAGACCGAACGGACAAAGCCAACTAATGCATTTAGAGAATGCACGAGATGAAGGAATAATGACGTATTTTCCGTTTAGGGCGGTCCTTCGATGTTCTCCGGGACGCATTGAGACGCATTACCGTTTCCACTACAAATGCAATGTGGCCAAATGCGTCCCTGACCACATTCGAATGTGGCTCGAGTGATCGGCTCACAATGCGTCCTCGAGATGCATATAGCCCCGTTTCCACTTGTACTTAACTCGGACCACTTGTGATCCGATCACTCGAGCCACATGTTAATACCAGGTGGAAACGTGGCCATTGGGGTTTAGAATAGTGCTGACGAAGAAAGACTGCTCTTGTGAGTTACAATTGTTGCAGTAGTGAATGAACAGATTTAAGGTCATATGGTTGTGATGATCCTTAAAGTTCTTGTGTTAGAAGGTCATATTTTGCTGGTAAGGGTGCATACAGTCTTAACAACCCAGCTTTAAGTTCTGCAATAACATTTGGATTTATTGCAATTTCCTTGTGTATGTGCATAGAAAAAGTCTGATTTGGGGCGTGCACCATGGACAAAATGTAAATGCAGTAGTCCAACCTTTTCATGTCCCTCTCGTTATTTGTCTGGTTTTGAAATATCTTCACCTGTCCCAAATGGAAGCACCGATTACCGTTCAGTGGTGCTACTTGTCCAGATAATAATGAGGACTAGAAATGACTCCTGTGCTTCTGGTGATTACAATCTTGGGTTTAGGCTGTGTGTGTGTGTTGACGATTACGTTTTGGTGGATACTTTTGCCACATAAATGCTATCTGTGTATCCAGTGCGTGTTGTTTTGCATTGAGCCCAGGGACTTAAGAGTAATGTGAAAGTCAGCGAGCAGAGTTGAATGAACCCCCCCGAGCAGCACGATGAGAATATCATGCATAGCACTGTCACCAATGTCTCTGCTCCCACACAAGAAGCACTTTGTGTTTGAGTCTAGTGTGTGAAGAGAGAGAGGGAGTGTGTCTGTGTATGTGTCTAACCAAACGATGGCGTGTTTGCACAGATGTACAGTACAGAAGTACAGTCTGTGGAAAACAATGGGGGCAAAGAAGAATGATGCAGGAAGGGTGTCGTAGTATGCATTTACCTCTTTAAAACTACACATAGATACACACATTTTCTTCCTTTTTAATAAAAATAGAAATGAAGTGACCTTCATTTACCCAACATAGCTTGAAGCTAAACTTAGCAAGAAAAGTTGACAGACTGAGCGTTTATGGAAGTTTCCTGTTCCATTCAGATTTTGGCAACTCTGATGGCAACAGTTCAGTGCAACCAGAGGTATTGTCTTCAGTTTATAATAATAATAATGATAATAATAAAATAAGAATTATTATTATTAACAACAGAGCATGACGATCTAAACAAGTGTCATGAGTCGTTCATTTTTAGGCTGAGTGTGCGAAAGTTTTGTCATTTCACATGGCCCAAGAGGTAAACGAGGCATACTGGGAGGAGAAAAAAGTTAATAACCTAATATATCTTTAATGATGTGAAACAATTCTCAGAATTAGATTTTTATAGCCCCATTCATCCTTCCCTGTTGACGTAGTGTCCAGTTATTTCCTCATTCTTCAGTAACTGATTAAGCTACTGCTATTTTGTGTAATGTTATGTGTGTTTGTGAGGCCTGTACTAATCTCGGTGTTCATGTTTGCATTTAGTTAAACAGACTGTGAGAAATTAAACTGCTCATATCATCACTGCTGGGAACTATCAATGTTATATCCCAGCTCATGGCTATTTTTTAGAGTGCTCTTCCACACTTTAAACATATTCTTAATCGTATGCACATGTGTTCATACTCATCTGCATTGTCTTCCTCTCGCCTCACAGCTGTTTGCTTCCCTCCTCTTCTTCTCTCCCCTTCTCTCTCTCTGTTTCTCTCTCTAACTCTTTTTCCCTCTCTCTTTTTGTCTTTCTGTCTTACTTTCACTCAGCCAGATGCATTAATTGCATTTGAGCTGTATGTGATGGAATGCTCTCGGTTGTTGTTCATCTCACAGAGAGGATTCATGCCACCAGTAGTCCAGTGCTAACTGCTTGCGTATTCTCCACAGCTTAGAATTGTCATCCCTTGCTTCATGTGGGTCATTCCTTCCTAATATCACAGTGGAAATCAGGCTATGATTTTCATGCTTCTTGTTTACCCCTTTGTTCTTCATTACCTATGTTTGTGCATGTGCTGAAGAGCATGAGAAATCCTGGGTGAATATGTTTTCACGGTTCATTAATGATTTTTTTTCCTAGAAAGGTCTCTTTGTTGAACTCCTGATAAGTGTGTGTGTGTGTGTGTGTGTGTGGTCAATCATCAGGAACATATTTTCAATAACCTTCACTTTACTGAGAACTAGTTCGGAGAAGGATATTTTCTTCTACTGCAATTGTTATGGCTGCTGTGAATAGGTAAATCGAATTAAACTCCAGAATTAAAACATTCCAGTTTTACCACGAGGGTTATGTGGTTTCACCAAATTCAAGGTTATTTATTTCTTCGATGTGTATTCTGATAGGTCCTCTAGCACAGCAAGGCTTCCAAGCCTTACCTTTGTCATGATTGTGCCTTTCGTGTTTTAAGTAGTGAATAGTTTTCATTATATGCATTTACCAACATGAAGAGTTGAAAGGTGCAACTGGTAGGGCTCTGCATCAGTCTACCCCTTGTACACACTGCCGTGAGGAACTGACTTGTCTTACTACACTTTGTCCGCTGCCATTTCTACAGCGTGTAAAAGCGCTCTTTTCTGTTTTGATGATGATGTGACGGCGTGTGTGCATCGCGAACAATCTCAAACTGAATCGATTAGTGATATGTCCGTTTCGCTATGGCATGCAGATATCCAACAACTTGATCAAACCACAAGACATTCACTGCATGAGGAAAGCACAATTAGCTAGAAAACTGGCAAGGTTTTAAACAGCTTCAGACAGACTGACTGTTTTTACCACTGCGTTTGTTAAACTGGCTCCTTACCTAACGTGATCTCTGCAGACAGACTGTAGCCTAGACACGGTTAAAAAGGGTTAAAACTCAATCTTGGTCAAAACCCGATTTCTCGTCATTTTTGGCTAATAATGAATGGAAAATTTACTTCAAGTGCGCGGTCACTGTCAACTCGATTCACATCCATTCTTTCACAATCTGACTTCTCAACTGTCTAATCTACGGACTGCTTGCGAATTGCAAACTATTAGTGGTAATAATTGTAGTGTAACAGCGATAATTTGGTGGAATACAGGTGGGAAAAAATAATGCGGTAGCGGAGGTCCTTTCTCCCTGTTTATTGATGGATTGATGGTTCTTGTTTTGGGTGTATACCGCCACCTAGTATGGCGGTATACACCTGATATATATTGCCCAACTTAAATGTAGTAGTGGCTAAAGTATACAGTACATGGGACCTTCTGAAAGTGGCTCACTCTTCTTTATTTGTATTCCGGGGTGGCTACAGAGACTTTAGAAATGAACAGAAACATAATTTCTGCCTATTTACTAAACGATTTCGCCAAACTCATTAGGTGGGTTTAATTATTGTGCAAGGCACTGACACTAAACATACCAAAACAATCTTGGTGTTCATTGTGAGGCAAAAAATAGAGCATTTTGACCCTGCCAAGTCCCAATTCATATCTATTAAAATAGAACATAGAATATTATCCCGAAGGCTTATTGACAGGACTATTGTACCCAACTGTATGACCACATGTTCCCAATTGACACTACTTATAAATACTGTAGTTCCTAGTGCTACTCAGAGTCTGGATTAGCCGTTCTTTGCTTTTGATGTAAAGCGCACTGGGGTGCCTTTGGCTACACACTGCAAATCAAGCACCTATTGAAATCTTTGTTAATGTGCCTTCTGCAAAGAGAGCCAAAACCATGCTCTTTTATAAACACTCATCATTAGCGACTTTCTGTGCATCATGAATGGCCTCAAATATAATGAAGAGGCAAAGTGTGAGGATTTTTAACTTACTTATACAGACCATTAAAGAATGACCAAAGCCAACCATTTTTTAGGATGCTGTGCCTGCTTATTTAAGGTTCAGTAGTAATACGCTGTCTGCAAAGCTGAAGGTTCAGATGCCTGATAATTACTAAGCTCAGTACACAATGTAGTGTGCAAAACATGATTTACAATCAAGACATTTAATCACAGACATTTGACACAATAGCTATTCACAACGGCTCGGCACATAACGGCTCAACGTGCATGTTTTCATTATATGTTATAAATAATACGTTTTCAATATTAAAACTTCCCCGAATGTGAAGAGTGCCGTTCAATTTAATGTTCTCAACATTGATATCGTGGAAATTATTATTAGTATATATTATATGATTGTATGTATTATTATTACTATGTGATTAAAAAACAAAAACATAATAAAAAAAAAAACAAAGGGCAGTTTTGGCATCAAAATGATATCAAATTATCGTTTTTATGGCAAAGATACATGATACAGTAAAGCCTTTAAACTAGCAATGAGCAATCATTATTATTATTATCATGATATTGAGGGTTGGTGTTAGTTGATCCAACTGAACAAGACTTAATGCAGCTGCCTAAAACAATGTTTTCCAATCTTGGTCCTGGAATACCCCTATTATTTAAACCGTTAAATAAGTTGAGTCGGTACAGATGTGTTGGGAGCAGGGAAGACACCAAAACATGCTCTGCATAAGTACTCCAGGACAGTGTTGATTTTACTCTGACTAAAATGACTTAGACACTCGGTTGCCACTCAGGTACACCTTTCTTGTACTTACACTCATTGGCCATTTTATAAATCCCCCCTACCATACAGTTTTCTCAGGTTACTTTGCTATGTATACAATTACTGACTGTACTGACTATCTGTTACTGTGCACAGTTTGTCAGCCCCCCTCTACCCCCACAGGACCACCACTGACCAGATATTATTTGGGTGCTGTTTTATTCTCAGCATAGCAGTAACACTGACATAATAGTGACCTGGTAGTGTGTGTGGTGCTGGTACAAGTGTATCAGGCCCAGCAGAGTTAGGATTTTTAAACACTCGCACATTGTTACTGGCCACATTATTAGACACCATTGTCTTATTGGTGTACCTAGTAGTTGTACAGTTAGAGACTACAGCTCATTTTTACATGCACAGTGCGTGTTAATTCGCCCTTTATCAGTGTCAGTTTCTGACCACAGGACTTCTGTTGGCTGGATATTTTTGGTTGGCGGACCACCCAGCAGTGACACTGAGTGCCAGATGGGCTATTTGCGCCCAGTTTCAGGCGGAGTTAGGAAGCGTTCTGCCCGGATAATCCTGCTTGTTATGTACAAAATTGGTGTATAAGCATTTTCCCCTAATACACATGCATTTGAGGGAGGACCAAGCAAAAAGTGGAAAGCCGGCAAAAAAAAAGGGTGGAGATATTGGAAGTCCGGCTGATTCCATATTCTGTTCGATTTGACTGGTTTGAGCTACTAGCAGAGGCCAGTTTTGCATGTGATTTTCTCTACCTCCCAGAACCAGGTGTAAATTAGTAGCGTAGTGTTGCTCGGAACAGTATAGCCAGCGTTGTCAGGTTCAGTTTTACAAATGCAGCACAAACAAATAGATATACATTTATTTTCTGGTCATATGGGGTGCCATAGGGTTTTTTAGTGCATTGATAATGTTCTTAGAATGTTATTTTTGTTTTTCGTATTATTGTCAACCGTCGGCTGAAATGAAATGAATTTGATTTCATCACAATGCGTATTTTTTTTGTCTTGTCTTTGAATTTAAAAACCTTCGGTCAAGGAGTATTTCTGTCAGCAATTTTGTGGATGAGATTAGCATTGCTATAGGACCAGTAGCAGTTTACAGTTTAAAGGGGTTTACCATCAAACAATCAAACATAAAATAATTTCTATACCATCCATTGCCGCATGCACTAGTGTAACAGAAAAGACTGAAACAGGTACTACATTATCTGCTGTGAAAATTTTGCTAATACTTGGAGGTTTTTCTGGAATTTTCGACAATTCATGAGCCTTAAACTGCATTCTGCTGTGGACATGTAGTTATTTTGGCTGGGAATCTGAGCTTTTTTATGTAGTACTTGGGTTGGTCCCAAAATGTCTCTTGGATGGTTAACTATCCCAGTGTGTAAACTAGCTCTCCTTTTGTTTAGTGAAGACATGGTCGACTTGTTTTTATGACTTGTTTTTCATGATCACATATCCACATATTTTTGGAGGAAAACAAAGTTCCTGAAAGAGATGCAAGACGGCGAATAGCGAGAAATTTGCTGTGAAGTTGCCAAACACATGTTTGATCACCTGTTGTACGTTTTTTACCTCTTTCTCTTATGCGCCATGCTTGTGTCCCTCTTGCTGTCCCACATTTCTGCCTTCTATCAATCTCTGAGTCTGTCTTATGTCACACCAGCTGCAATTACTTGACACAAAAAAACACACAAGCAGGCGTGCACATACACACACAATAGAATCTCCTGTTTTCAATAGCTGACTCCCTCTCAGTCTCAGTCCAGTGCGAAATGTTTGTCTTTGTTTCAGAATGTTACAACCGTTGTCCTGTGCGTCAATGGAGGGAGTTTATGGGGGGTTGGGTGAACACTTACAAGGGGGACATATAGGCCCAGGCTGTATAAAAAAGAATACAATTTTGAATACAAGTATTTTATATACTTTATACAAATATATAAAGGTTATAGATCATTTGCCAAAGTGATTCCCCAAACTCTGTGTAGGACCTCACTGGCAAATAATCTACTGATCCTTTTTTTGACACAGGAAGGAAATCTGACCTTTATCAGTACAAGATTGTTACCACCCTGATGGTTGGTGTTGGTCTTTTGTGCACATTGTCTTTTGTGCACATTGACCGGAGCGTATTATTTGGTTGATGATGATAATGTAAAGGTCATGAGTTCATGGGACACAGAAAAGCTCCTAAAATACTGTGCCACATTTGCATCACATGATGCAAACCCTTTAACCCTGTGTTAGAGAGATGCACTTCAACCCTCATTTTTCTCTACCTCTCTCTCTTTCTGTCGCTTTAGTCTTTTACTTTGCCTCGATGCATAAGTGTAAAAGATGAAAAAATGCATCTGCGTATTAATCAAGGGCGGTATCCATCATATACTTTCCCATGCTTTTGGGAAACTTTGCCCTGGTTGAGCTACTTAACAATAACTAGATGAACTCTTTCTTGTGGCCTTGCTTACAGTGGGGGGCATTAGCAAATTTTCCTTTTCACAGATGCTTCTGAAAGATTTACTTGAGTAGAAATGATTTCCTGGACCTTCAAGTCTTGAGAATACAACTAACTGGGTTCCCACTGGTGTGGTGCATGGTAGTGTCAGGCATCTGCGTTATCTCTTTAGCTGAGGGGAACCTGACCATGCTTCATTGCCAGAAGGTCAAACTGAGACAAGTTGCCTGCACATCAGAGGTAGCATGTGCAGTTTTTGCCAAACCACATAGAACATACGACATTGGGATCTGGCTAAGATATAGTCCTAGAGGAAATGAGAAAAAATATGTCAATTTCCATAAAGTTTGACTTTCTAGAAATCCTTTCCAGCGAAACTGTATGTACTTTACTATACTGTTACAGTTCAAGACGTCATATGCTATGTCAGTTAAATTCTTAATGATTTTGCCCTTGCACTAGACTTATCCCCTGTTCCAAATGGCACAACTGCGGTCCTGCAGTCCTCATTTGTGCATTTCCATGATGTCCACAGGGCCATAGAGTGGGGTTCATCAACTCCAGTCCAGTAGGGCCAGCAATTTGGTGATTACCCTGCTTAAAGACACCTGATTTAACTCACCAGTTAATTACTATGTTAGTAGTTGTGTTAGTGTCGGAAAATTACCAAACTGTGCTGGACTCCGACCCTCCAGGACTGGAGGTGATAACCCCTGCCATAGGGTGTCCCATTTCTCATTTTAGGGTTCAAAAGGGTACTCACAAGTACCCTCTATGAACCCTTAATGCACCATTAGGCAAAGCCTGCATCAATGTGGCAGTCTCTTAGCCAAACCCCTTGCAATATGGCTAGGACCAATCATAGCATTTATTGAGACCAGTGAGCAACATGCAACATATCAATGAAGAAAAAGATATTCAAATATAAAATGACTCTCAATTTCATTCTTCTCTGAATTTAAAATGACAACGTCATCGCACAAGGATTTGAGTGTGTGGACCTACAGTGTCGCCACAAACTTGATGTGGAGGTGGTCCGCAGGGCGTAAGGCACCATTTGGAATGGGGCTATAGGTTGCGACAACCAGAAGATATAGGGGAAGCTGGGAAGGTGAATGTGATCTGCATGGTTTAGCTGCTTTGCCCAGAATGATGAATAATTACTGTCACCAACACAGCTGCACACTAACATATGTCACCTCAAGATTGACAGAAACCCAGATTTCTTTCCTACGTTGCTATTCAGGTGTTTTATGCTTGGATTTAGACATGCCAGCAATTTAAGATGCAATGAAACGACGGTTTTAAATGCAACATTGAGCTGCACCCCAGTTCCAGGAAACAGTTGGAGTCTAAAGGTGTGGTGGATCATGTTTTCTCTATCTGTCTGTCTCTCATTCTTTTTCTCACTTTCTGACTCTCCCCGAGTTTGCTGTTTTGCTCTTCAATCTACTTCATAGGAGTTTATCTGTTTACCAGCAGGCCAGGGATCGGTGACGCTGCAAATTTCTGTCACCCCAGTAAATGGAAATAGCACATTGCATCATGGCTTGAAAAGGATAAGACATTTCTTGGTGGCACTGGTACTGTTTATGGGGCTCATTTTTTATTCCATTACTTTGCAAATACAATGTTTTAAACAGTAAGAAGTGCTGGTCTGTTTATTACCATGCTTCTTAAAATAGTTACCGTAGCCGCAGTATTTACACAGGCGGTCGTGGTGATAAATGGACTGTATGTTCTTTTTGGGTCAAAATAACACATTTGAAATTCTTACTATAAGTCGATCAATAATAAATAATCCAACATAAAACTTTGCTCAATTTCTCCAATAAACATGTGCAATAATTTTTAACCCCCTTTTTGGACTTTGTAAATATGATTTTTTATTTTTTTTTCAATTGTTTTGCTATAAAATAAAAATATACATAGTTATAATATATAGGAGTTATAATCATTAGGCAGATTGTAAACTTGTAACCCCCCCATCCCCCCTGGAAATTACGTCTGTGATTGTAACCCACAGCTATAGGAAAAAAGAGTCAGAAAGAATTTCCCTTTTTAACTAGACGGAGTGTATTTACTAAGACATATGAGGACAGATTATTTGAAAGGCTTCCAGATGCTCCTCGAAGATCTTCTGAACCAAACTGAACTGGTCTTAATTTGGCAATATTGTTCCATTTGTCTTCATTCATCTTCCTCATCTCTTCTCTTCCTAATCCCAACCCCTTTAGTTCCTAACCAGTCTATTAAGAACATCTCAATTATAGTATCAAAATTAAAGTATGAAAATGCATATGTGTATGTGTACCATAGGGTTGTTAAAACGATTCAGACATAATTACAATATCAAAGACTAGATTTGGATTTAAAACAGGGATGCTAAAAGTGTGAAATTTGGTTTCCTGTTTGGCTTTCTGTTCCAAAATATGATGTATGTGAAAGATGCATTTTTATGTAGATCAGAGCTCACTGGCATGAGTGGCTCACAAGGACATCTCGGCTAATCTATCAACATCAGACTACTAATTGTTTTGCAGATGTTATCTGAAAAAATGTTGGTGCCAGTAGCCCAGTAGTTGTGGATTGAAATGAGTTTAATATACTGGGATTCATAATAGGTTGTCTGGAACAGATGTCTGCAACCATGCACCTGTGTTGAGCTTTTTGCCTTTTTGCAGTACCGCCTAGTTTGTTTAAAAAATACCTGGACATCGCTGTGGTTCTGTGTGCACACAGCTGTATTTTGGATATCAATAACACTGAGAGAATCCATATTTGACAAGGAACTTCCAGGTGTTATTGTAAAAGAATGTTAATCTGATATGACTGAATACTGCTGGATGTACAGATGAGTTGCCATTTCAGAGAGCTTAAAAGATACTGGCCATTAAGTCAAGGCTATTACAGAGGTGAAGGCAGCCATTACTTACAAAAACAAAGCAGGAGACACCTTGTATAAAATCCCCTGCTGCTAAATGTAAGTAAGCAATTTATTTCAAATTAATATTACTTTTGTTTAAATGTGGATACAAAATGAGTGAGTCTCCTTGATCTTTTAATGAGCTCAGATATCAAGAGATACAGTATCAAGTTCAAGTTCAAGTAGGTTTTTATTGTCCTTTCTCCATATACCTCGCATACATTGAAATGAAATGTCATTTCTACAGGACCATGGTGAAAATAGGGTCACACGCATGTCTTTACTTGGGTTAAAGATGTAGGTCTGAGGGTAGAGGTAATTAGATAAAGAATTAAGCTACATATACATAGTAGTAATATATAGTAGCTTCATGAGATATTGGTATTATAACATTAAAGGCTTATTTACTCAGTTGTCTATCTACTAACAAGTCCATGGGTTTAATCATGGTTACATAACACAAAAGTGGCTAATTCACTTGTGAATATGGTGACAGAATGACAGAGGTGTGCTGAATGAATGTATGCTTAGATGACCTCATTTGCTTAAAAACACTGCTCACAAGACGACATTGCTTATGGACACTAATCTCACTTACTTATAATAAGCTGCGCTGCCAAAGCAATTCTGCTTTTTTCAGATCTAGACACTGGCATTGCAGAATTATTTTCTTGGCTTAAAACTGCGTTCAGGCTAAAGTATGTACAATAAACCTGCTGTTGCTCTCTCTGATTAGGTGTTGGTTGTACTTGGAAGCTAGGTGTGGAACTTGGGAAAGGGCTGCTAAATGAAAGTCTTGGTTGAAGTGGCAAACCACTCACATATCTCGAAGCTGGAGTTGGGTAGTGAAGATACTGAATATTACCAGAGAGACTGGTATTACTCAGTAAATTTAAATTTATAGAATTATTTTCTTTTTCCTTTACATCTGGAAACACTTCATCTTTTTTATGTTCACTTCAGCTAGTCTTTAGCTTATTAGATCTTCTGTATAGGTTGCAAATAAAGATGATTAAATTTCAGTTGTCTCCTGGCCTTAAGGATTTCTCTTTCTGTACATGAACTAAGAATAATATGGAGATTGAATACCGAGATTTTAAAGGCTTCTAGAGCATTAAAGGTTTCTAAAAGCAGGACATATTTCCCCCTGTGGTGGCAACACATAGCAGGCCAAAGCTAGAAGGTATAATACCCAATTATTATAATGACTTTATATAATAATTAAAGCAGACAGGTAGATAAACAGAAGCATCGCTGGAACTGCGTATGTATCATTTACATATGTAAATGTCAGGAGTCACACACACTGAGTAGGATGCAAGTGCAGGTTTATTCTTCGAACACAAAGCGAACACGTCGTAAAGGCCAGAGCAATCTCAGAAACAATATTCAGGCAGAGGGTCAGGCGATAAGCAAACAGGGTATCAAAAGGTAAAGAAAGATTTGGTAAACAGGTACACAGGTAGGGTCGTTAACAAAGTATCGATATCAGTAATCCGCTTGGAATCATCACAGGATAAACCAGGAGCGAGACTTCGCAAAGTGTGTGTGTAAAGTCCGGGTATTTATGCGTGAGGTGTATGGGAACGCGGAAGTGGATCAGGTGATGTATCAGGTGATTCGGGAGTGCGTGGTGGATTCTGGGGATTGGAGTTCTGAGTGATGGGAACGGGAGTGATAGAAACAGATGTGACAGTAAAATGCACACACTGACAAGTACAAACTTACCTAACTTTGAATCAACATATATTTAAAGCTACAGTGCGTAGAATTTTTCTCGGACCTACTGCAGGGAGCGAATCAGGTCACCCCGCGGTCTTGTGCGAGCAGCGCGCTGTGAGATTACAGCGGAGCAACGCTTTAACCAGAGCTTATATTTTATCCAGCTAGCTAACGTTAGGCGTTAGGCCCTATGCTGTTTTATGAGCTCGCAGAATGAGCACAGTTACAGACACACTAAATAGTATGTCAGTTCACCATTGGTGTCCTTACTATTTAGTTTTTCTATTGAGTGCGCATTATATAGTTTGGAACAAAGCCTTGAATTCTCTCTGAATGTGCATTGACTTGGCATTCGCAGCCGTGAGATTAATCCGCGCGGTGGAGAACGGCGCAGCACAACTCGAGTTACGAAATGTTCTTCCGCGAGTAGCAAGCCATAGCATTTTTCTTCCAAAAACTTACATCCAGCAGCTTTTACCTGCAGGCTCATGAATGTAATGATTTCCAAATATTTCATATCACGTAACACATCCCTAAAATCACCTTAAAAAACAATCCAACACATTTTAATCTTTCTCTCAAAGTGTGAGAATAGACAGGATGTTCATCAAACTCCTATGACATATAGGCTTTTTCCAAGCCCAGATTAATTCTAAGTAAGTACTCTGTCAATGGTGAATCTCCACTGAACATTATGCATGGTTCAGGACTAAGCTTCCTATCAATCCATAAAACTACCGGCAGTGTTTATAATATCTGCTATTATTTTAATGGATCCTGCTCATTACTCATTGACTTTAACAGGAAATCTCTAGCCAAGGCTGAAGTGTTCTGTAAACATGGGCTTTTAAGGAAGGAGACCTTCACATTGTCTCTGTGTCACTTTGTAGTCAGTGTGCCAAAGGACACGCGAGTTGGGGAAAGATTGTGCTTGATGATACGTGAGTGAAAGCTAAATGCTAAATGCCTCATGCTAAAATTCGAGGACATCAAATGCATTTTAAAATCATTATAATTATTATGTCAAAAGAATTACTCTGAACATAATTTTTTAATTCGGTAATGAAAGCGTGCACAAGATACAAGCAACATGTACATGTCTTAACAACTAGGCAAGTTAGGAAAACTCTCACTCAGATAGACACACAAGGTTAGAATACATAAGCTTAATGTTAGGGCGTCCTTGTAAATGTATTCCATCCAAATGGCACATTATGTATTGATTAAGAGAATGACAACACCTCTGTAGAAATTTAAATAATATATTTTGGTTGCTAACACGACAAGCTGTCTCGGGTGTTATGTATATACACAGTGACCTAAATTCAAGATTTCTTAACGTTGGCTGGATTAACTGATTAGACATGAATGCTTTTACGTATTTAAGTATGATGGACAAATAAACAGCATGATGTCAGGTGTTGGAGTGGTGTGCAGTGTGCCGGAAAACATATCAGTGCACAGGCCGTGACATTCCCTGTCATTTTTATACCAGAATGTGCTGCACTGAACGTTATTATAAGGAATTCGTCACATGCCATGTAGGTAATAAATTACTGTACCAGTGTAGTGTGCTGGCTAAATCTGCTGCTTAATGTAGTGGCAAACATAGTTTGTTGGCCTATTTTATAAATGCATGTTTGAAATGGCTGTATCTTAAATGTGTCTGTGTTATAATTCAGTTAGAATCATGACTGCTATGGTAAATGATAGTCACAATAAATTAAGCTGCATGCTCACTTACATTTAATTGCTATTATGCAGGCGATTTGAATGGAAAGCAATTTATTAATAAGTCAAGCAGCATGTTACTTAAGTTATACAATGATCAGAGTTACAGCCAAATGAATTTTATAAAAGTACACATTACATCACACATTCCATTTATAAAAGTAAATTTCATGTTACGTGAAATGTGAATGAATCTACCTGACACTGTGCAAAAAAGATAACAAAATGATTGGCTCCATGTTAGGTTAGAGCAGATAACTCGGCGTATCTAGTCAGGCTTGAAAATATAGCAACCACATGATGAAATTAGTTACTGAATATCCTAATATATATTTGAACTTTCCTAGCATTTTATGCTGCATTTGATAGGTCACATGTCCTTTAGTTCATATATGGAAATATTTAGAGTTTAGATTTTTTTTGGGCAGCCCATTCAGATTTTTAAATGACTTGCGTGCAGTTCACACTTCCGAGGTTTCTTGAGTAGAGCTCTCTGAGCTGGATTTTTTCAGTTGCTTCTAGGTTAGTCCCTTTAAAACAAACACCAGCCTTTAAGTCTGAAAAAAACAAAAACCAGGCAGTAGAAAATGCAGAGAAGAAGCATTTTATGGGTGAAATTTGGTGTCAGTTGCAATATGAGGTAGCATAAAAGCAAAAGCCCATCACACCACTCCGGATCCACTGCGACCAGGATGAAAATGGTTACTGAAGATAAATGAATGAATGAATAATTATATATTTAACAATTTCAGTTGTTTTTGTATGTATTTTCTGTTGCCCAAAACATGAATATCAAGGTGAAATATTGTGGTTGCAACAATTTGCATACACTGGCAATGGACTTAATTAGGGCTGGGATCACTTATCGAATTATCGATACTGATCAATGAAGGCAGTGTAATAGGTAGAAATTAGGGTGTTTTTGTTGTTGTTGCTGTTTTCTAAGTCTCTTTGACCATAAGGCTTTGGTCACCGAGTAAACACAATTTCAAATAGCAATTTTACATGAAGTTACTGCCGAAATGAATAATTCTCTTTGAATAGTCTGGATATTTACATTTACATTTAGTCATTTAGCAGACGCTCTTATCCGGAGCGACTTACAAAACGTAACGTAATGTACTGTTAAGGGTATTGCTTTTAAATAAATGTTTAGTCATCGTTAGCTAAGGCTTTGTTGCCCCCTTGCAAACGGAAACTGTCCTAGACATCCTGAATACTAACTGTAAAATACCTGTTTATTGTCCCAACCCTTGCACCTAATACAGCTTCTCACTCGAGTGGATATTGAAAAGAAAAAAGCGCTTACATTCAAAGTCTAAATAGCAGATAATCAAGGCACGCCTCTGATTTGGGAAACCGTGGCACGCAAATATCCAAACAGTGTGTGGTGTAGTATAGTCCACAAATGTTTGATTATTCACATTTGTTTTTAATTACACAAAGGGATTTGTCATTCAGTGAAATGTTCCAAATTGTGACAAATTCCCCCCTCACCGCGTGGCGCGGTTCCCAGTGCTACTTCTTGTGTTCTGTGTTTTGCTTTGTTTGATCCATGCGCTTTAAAAAAAAATGTTTTGACATATATGCCTTTATTTCTATTTTAGTCCTGTCTAGTTTGAGTATTTATACCCTCTTTGTGTCAGTGTTCGGAGCGAAGTCTTATCGTTTACCCGTGTCGTTAAGGCCAAGCCTTAGTCCCCTGTATTCCTGCATTTCCTAGCTTCGTGATATCCCGGTTTAGACCCTATGCCTGCTGTGTGCTGATACGATTATGGCTTACCCTGCTTTAATAATATCTGCCTGCTCTCTGACCCCTGCTATGGACTGTGACAGTGATTTATGGATTTACCCAAATAGAAATAACACCGATCCTACGCACTTGCGTCCTGCTTCGTTCTCTGCCACTTACCGAACGTTACACCCCAAGCAACAGTTCATATATATAATCAGAAATCAAACTCATCTACTCTATAAACCGAATTAAATTGCAAACATTTCTAGAAAAATGTCAATTAAACTCATCAACATGAAAAAGTGTTCCAGTGTTCCCCCTATAGATATCACAGTAGCTGTAATGTTAATGCTTAGAAGAAGGACGAATGTTGCACTTTGTGGGATTGTGTTCACAGTCCAGCTGGAGTGAGATGACCCATAAGTGAATGTGATCTTCAGCGCAAATGATTTTGACAGGCTTTTTGAGCCATTGTCTGTTTCTTGGAAACGCCGTGTCTGGCCAATAGGAGTGCTGTTTTTTACCTTTTGATTCTACTTACATTTACTCTGACTTTTCTCTGCTGCCTTGAGCTATGGTAATGATGTGTAACCATACAACCACCGTTTTCATATCCCTCTTTCCATATTATAAATCAGTTAGGGACTAAATCATATCACCATTCAAAAAGGGGGAAAAGGATCATCAACTGATGGCCCTAGGTCAAAGCAAGAATGAAATGCATATTTATATAGCTAAGAGCCTTTTTTTTGTTGTTGGTCTATTTGTCTAACGTTGTGATTGCTCTTTTGATGTCTCTTGTGGCTGTCACTAACCATATTCATAATTTTCATAAAACTCTTGCATGAAGAATCTAGCATAATTAAACTGTAATACATCCAACGGTATAGTGAATTATAATGTTATCTCCATATCTACAATATATATATTTTTCGCTTCGAAAGAGTTATCTCAAATGTGAAACTCTTCCACCCATCCATGCCCTAGTTATTAGTAATAAATCTTGAGAGAGAGAGGTGTCGAGTTGTGTAAACAGCTGTACGACTGTGTGTACAGTGTAAACCTACTGACATCGCCCTGTAGAGAAGAGCTAGCAGTCTGGTTCTAACAGACACACATGCACACATAAACACATTCACTAATCATAATGCACACATAGACATGTGCATGTATTGCTGCTTGTCATCTCAAAGGGTAAAACGAAACACACACTCATGCACAGGTACACACAATGGCTGGGTTTTTTTTGTAAACATGCACGCACACACACACACACATGTTTGTACTACTATACGTGTGAGGACTTTCATTGACAGAATAATAACTGTAGGTAATTAATGCTGTGCCTACACCTACACCTAAATCTAACCTGAAATTTAACCTCAGTGACCAAAAGCAAATCTATTGGCTTTTTTACTTTTATAAATAAAAGCTGCAGTTATTGTAAAAAAGCAGTTTTTCTTGTGAGAACCAGCCGAATGTCCTCACTAGAGCAAAAAAAGTCAGATGTTCCTCTCCTTGTGGGGACATATGGTCCTCACTAAAAACAGGAACACACACACACACAAGCGCGCGCGCGCACACACACACACACACACACACACCAGCTTTCACTTTTTATCAGGCTCTGTCTTGCTTGAACAGAGCCTCTAATGTAAACAGAGCTCAGAACCATCTGCTTAATGTCAGTGTGACCAGTCTGATCTAACCTATTCTACCACTGCTGTACACGCACACACACGCGTACACGCACATACACAAACACAGCTTTACTGCTATTTTCTAACACCATTGCCATCATCAATGTTCCTTAAGTATTTTATTTTATCAGCTTCACTCCCAGCACTGTAGTGCACCATAGTGCAAAAAAGGTCCTTCACTCATTCTTTCACACTTCTTTCATTCTAAGATAAACCGTGAAACAAGAGCACTAGCACTAGCTACCGGACCGGTGTTTACAATATTTGGCTTTCTTTTCATGCAACAGACTTGACCTTGCATGGTGACACAGTGGAAATGTTTGCACCGGTAGAAGATATTAAATGGATGAGTGTCATGTTAGTCTTGTTTACTAATCGTTACAGACTGTATAAGCTTTCCCTCATTATCAGTTCCTAATTTAGTGTGGCCATTCCCTCAAGCCATACTCCTATGGAATGCAAACAGAACTCAAAGTTTTTAATACAAGAGGGAAATATTACCTTAAGCAAAAACAAATTTGTGAACATTGATACACATTAGATCTATAAAGACGAATGGATACACATTTATATATATACATTTACATAGTTTTACCTTGATACTGTTAGTTTTAAATTTTGTTTCCGGTTTCTATTGTGTATGCCTTCTTTATCTTTTGTTATCACTTGTAATTGTATGTACAGCTTGTTCTGTTCATCTGAGTGTACAATATGTTTTATAGATTATTATTTTTTGTTGTAAAAGCCTAACCAGGGACAGGGGCTGCAAATTAGCTATAGTTAGAAGCCCTATGTACATTGCATGTGTTACATTGTATGTAACAGTGTTTATCTGTATTGTCCCTGTCAAATAAAAATAAAATAAAAATCCTAAAATACAGTCACGGAGGGATCCTTGTAAATTTGCCTTTCACCTCATTAGGGGAAGTTGAAATCGTAAATGTGATGAGATTACATATTTAAAATAGAAGAAAGAACTGTAATCCATTACACAGTAATTATAATGCATACATGTTTAAACATTTTTAAATAATAAAATCGTTTCCATTGATGTCCTGTTTTGAAATGTTGTCATTTTTGGGTCTTTGTGTGTATTTCTTTTATTTATTTATTTTTTAAAGAAAAGTCTTATCGCAGACATTGCTGAGTGACTACTGATTCTCTGCAAATATGGTTCATTGTTTCCACATTGCAGTTTTAGTGTAATTAGTAGATGAATAGCTAAGTGATATTTGAGGTGTTACCAAGGCGGTGGTGGCTCTGTTAGAGGTGCTAAGACAAACATTGGAAAGAGAGGTGATAGATTGAGCATAAGGCAAAACAATATGGATTTTGGCCTTGTTGATTCACTGTCTAATGGAGAAAAATTTGTCACAAATACCGTGCCTCATAAACCGTGCTTCATTCCTATACCAAAATAAGCGCGCAACAAAAAGAGGTTTTTTGAATAATCTTTATATGGTATGTCAGAGGAGATCTGCTATGATTCATGCACAGTGTTGCAAAATCTAGTATTGTTTTAATGTCCAATAATAATAAACCTGACCCTTGTGGACGTGACTAATATTGTGGTCTCTCAGTTTGGTACAATCTGAAGTGGCCCCAGTCCCTAAACATTGGCTTTCCTTCAGTCTTCAAATTTAGCTCTGAATTGGCATCCAAACTTTACAGGAAATGGCCTGTTCAAGTCAAAAGACCCTTTTCCCCCACATTTCAATGGGCCAGGCCTCAAGAGTGTAGTAGATAAAATCCCAGGACGATGCTAGAACATGGAGATGAATCCAGTTCAGCTGTTCCTAAAGAAGCAATGTGTTCTCTGGGAAGTAATTAACTCTGTTTTTCTCCTCTGTCTTTGGCTCTGTCTTTCCTTTAGCTGAGTGCGAACGTGCTGATCTTCCTGTGCACCAACATCATTGGGATTTGCACACATTACCCGGCTGAAGTGTCCCAGAGACAGGCTTTCCAGGAGACGCGTGGCTACATTCAGGCCCGGCTGTACTTGCAGAGGGAGAACCAGCAGCAGGTCAGCTGTCTTGAGGGCTTCCCATGCTTAATTAAAGTTTAAATGGATCAGTTTTGGTGTTTTGTGGCGCCAGTAAAATATTTTTCCTTACGGCACTCAAGTTTTTATATTTCACTAGAGCTAGGTAGCTACATAGAACTGCAAACACGGAACAAAAATCAAGACGGTCGGCAAAACCGCATGAAAACATCCGAAGCTTGGGGTAACTGTAACATTCAGGCAGTTAGCCTGGCACAACGTGCATGAGTGAGCACCTGAAGAGGAAACATCT
>JAOUQW010000021.1:5144020-5161902 GCA_028565825.1 Olivaichthys viedmensis | reverse complement strand
GATATGCGAAGAATCAAATTTCACTGTACTGTACTTGTATATGTATATGTGACAATAAAGAAGCTTTCATTTCATTTACACGTGCAAGATCAGAATTTGGCCCATGCAGCCTACCACTCTGACTTAATATTATTTATTTGTATAACCAAAAGTATTGATTTAAAAAGCTTTTCACATGGCAGGAGCCTCTCTGCTCCGCTCTACAGTTGAAAGGTCAGAAGTCCCCTACATTACATCCTTAATGGTGGTTTAATAACTATCTGAGGAAGAATAATCCCATAGCAACTAAGTTTGTTAGCCAAAGTTAGCAAATGTTAGAAATGTTGGCCAAAGCCAACATAATACTTTCATCACAACTTCAAATGTTTTGAACTTTTCAACTCGGAAGCGTGTCTCGGGTACACTTGCGATGGTTTCTCGGGGTCGAGCTAGCTTGCCGCTCCACCCAAGGCGCTGTGGCTGGCTGCAGCCACTCTTCGATAATGAATGCGGGACGAGCAATTGTCGACTCCCATGTGAAAATCCCTTAACATGAAAATGTCATTGCAAGCAGCACAGTTACAACTTCAATCAGCTTTCAACTCTACTAACTACATACAATTTTGTCACGGATGCAAACTCTATAGGCTTTATAAAGTCGTTACGAGAATTTTGCATTATTCCAAATGATCGGGACTCTTTGTTAATGTTAATTAACAGATTAATACTTTTCCTGCTGAAAAATCCAGCTTGGTCTGACCAAAAGACAGGTAAAAAATTATGAATTACTAATACTAAGGCAACATAATACAAAAGTTGTTTCAAGAAAATAACACAATAGTAGGGCAATTAAAAAATCTCAAACATTTATTAATCAATTTAGTCAAGTATTAAGGAAGCTGTAAAATAACAGCTGGCCAAGCCACCAGCTGTTCGGTCTGTGTTTTGGCAGCTGGTGGCTGGTCAGACTAAGCTGGACTAAGTATTTTAGGACAGTTAGTCTAAAAAAAACTTTTCAAAGTAATGTTTGACAGCAACTGCCAAAATTAATAATACGTGTTTATCAAATAGTGTAATAAGTGTTTATGGAACCCTGGTTAAGAGCAGGAAGCATACACTGCACTGCATAGAGTAGATATTTCAAACAAAGGAGAGCAATTACGGCCATTAAATCCATCTGCATATCCTGGTAAGAGATCATTTATCTTAAAGGAAAAAGGGTTCAGTTATAAACGTTATTTGGGGCAGTTTTCTCTAAAATTTAAGATTTTGTTTGGTACATGCTGGAGAAATATGGCTGTAATTGTGGACTGAGATTGCACGGTGAATAGAGTAGTTGAGAGCCTGGCTTTGTTCCCAGAATCAGAGCGGCGTGTTTGCTTCCAGCATCTTACATTTCTGCCTGCAAACCAAATTCATTTGGATTGTGAGAGAGAACGTGACTAACAGCATGCACACACACACAGCATTGTGTGTGTGTGTGTGTGTGTGTTAGAGAGTGAGAGAGTCTTTCTCTGGCTGTTCGGTGTATGTGTGTGGGTGATTACGAATGTGAAGTTTGCAAGTGCGTTCGAGTGTGCGTGATTTTGTAAGGGTGGGTGCAATCACATGTGCGATGAGTGTGATAAATGAATTCCCTCTGTGTCGTGTTCATGCCTCGTCTCCCAGCACAGAAACATGACGCAATCTGCTGTATGTAATTCAGACCTAGTGTTGCCTCTTTTATTCCAGGAGAAATGAGACTGCTGGCATATTCATTAATAGCTTGGTGTGATCATATGTGTATCGTATGTGTGCGAGTGTGTGTTTGCTGGAAGTCTCAGTTTTAATGCAGATCCAAAGTACACACCATGGCCTTCACTGGAGTGTGGTGGAGAGCTGACGTATTGGACCATGAACATCCTGAAATGCTGTCTGTGTGTGTGTGTGTGTGTGTGTGTGTGTGTGTGTTGGAATACTCAGTGCCACAGTACACACTGTAGACTTCAGTGAAGGATTTCAGCACTGGACAGCTCCCAATGCTGCTGCAGCTCTGGCTAATTGACCATATTCAAGGGTCCGCCATATTGCTTGTGACATCACGCTCAGGGTGGGAAGAGGGCAAGTAGTCAGTAAGCAGATGTGAAAAAGTGGTTTAAAAACTATTGAAAACATTAAGAAATAGGCAGAACACACAGCAATGATACCTCAAAGGATACAACAAAGGGAATACTGTAACTGTATTGAGGTTACATCCACGATGTTAAAGATAAAACCCGGTGCATTTTAACGACTTTTGACTTTCCCTCTTCCATTTCTATTAAACAAAACATGCAAAAATTATCAATCTTACATTTTCTTTCATCATAATTCAGTTACTGTATTTCCTTTGTTGTGTCTTTTGAGGTGTTGTTGCTGTGTGTTTTCAATAGTTGTGTAGAACACAGGTCAAGTTTTTAGACCACTTTTCCATATCTGCTGACTTACTACCTGCCTTTTTCCCACCCTGAGGCTGACGTCACACGCAATATGGCGGACGTGTGAATATGGTCAATAGTGCTTATGGTTCGGTACATATTTCCATTGCTAGGTAACCTGTACTGTAACTAAGTACCCATGCTGAACTTGGCTACCCTTTTTCGTTCAGGTAGCTGGGGTAGTGAACAGGGACATATGGGTGGATAGAAAGTGCAGATATTGATTAGTCAGAAGCAATCATCACAGAATCGACACAATTCACCACTTGAGTCAGACAACAGCCATTTAAAAAAATATTAGCTAGCTAGAACGCGCTTTTCTGGGAAATGATGTCACCACCCCACAACCTCCTACTTTCAGAAACTCCACCTACTTTTACAGGAACCATTATGCGATGCAAAACAGACACAGGTACTCGACCAGGGTATGGATAGTTCTGGATTCGGATTAGTAACCGTATTGTGTTGTACTGCACTGTTTGGTGGAAAACGCCATTACTGGGCCATAAACTATCAAGGGGTCATATGATGTGCAGTCTGGGGAGGGCATTTACTGTTTGATGTAAAACACGACTTGCAGGTGACCGAGATATTAACAGTTCATCTGCGTTGCATAACTGAATTTTCTTTCTGTGGCCAAGTAACAGAGAATGGTCAGAATCGTGATCTCCGGTGGTATTACATTGCTTCTCTTAGTAGGTTAGGTGACCGCATTATTGACTTACTTCCCAATCATTGCAGTAACCCTAAGATTCAGACAATACCTTTCTAAAATCTCTTTGTCATCAAATCTTTCAAAAACATTAACTTGACTATGACGCGACTCGCTAGCATTGGTGCAGACCTAGCCATGCCCCTCAACCTAAAAAGGCTTAAATGAAATCTGGGCGATGTAGAAAGTATCTGGAGTTTGCACAAGACTGATGAGCAAATCGATAGAATATAATGGATATAATAAAAGGAGTCTCAGATGTACGTCCTGAAAGTCCATGACATCTCTATCCACCCAGAGAGTCAGTTGTACTACATCAGTTCAGAGTGAAATGCTCGTGTATGGTGTAAAGTGGTGTAACTGTAAATACACACCTGTTCTGGCACAGACTGCTGATCTGGTGCCTTAATCACAGATTCTGAAGCCCAAGTGCAAGAATGAGAAATGATATTTTAATCAGAAGGTACAGAGAGAACACAATTCGCCAGAGCTTTCTTTTAAAACTGAGAGGAGCCGGAGTCTCTTCCGATTTCTCTCCTCACCTCTCCTCTTGTCTGTCTACTCTGTCTCTCTCTTTCTGACACTTTAATCACAGCAGAATGTCACGCTCCCCATTCAGACAAAGGACAATCATCGCTTTGATAATTTGACCTCTCCTTCAATCAGTTTCACTGTAATTGCATCAGGCACCATCCCTGTGTCACGTTTCTTAAACCCTGTACGAAAGGGAGAGATGGAAGCCTTTAACCTCTCAAGACTTGATTTTTACTTAAAACACTCCAGGTCTTAATTCTCGTGGTCATGCATGCTGATTTTTGGAAAATGCTACAGAATATCATAATGTCAGACTGCCATGTTTCACAATAACTGCCACCTATGATGGAGAAACAGCTCCATTATCATACTAACATTAATACCATTAAGAAACTCGATATGACCTTTGGAAAGCAGGAGCATGGAACATGGTTCATTTCTGCGTTCTTTAAGTTAATGTCAGTGAGGTAATAACACTTATATACTGTAGGTAATATATATTATAATAGCATGGTCTCAACCACAGTTTTTTTAAATGGCAAAGAATTTACATATTGACAGTAAAATAAAGTCAGACTGGCTGCCTATAAAGTTCCACATTGGCTATAAAGTCCTGCATATGACATTTAAAGCCCCATATTGTTTAAGTTCAGTGTGGTAACCAAAGCACTTCCCCCTGATGTTATCCTTACAAAAGGATATAAAAAAGGTACTAAACTGGACCATTTTTTGTCCCTGGGATGGGACTCTCAGTGTTTTCTGAAAAATATTTTTCACCTGCAAAATTGGGAAAATGAATGTAGAGTACCTTTAAAAATTATATAAGGTACATAATTAGACTTCAAGGACCATGGTTGTACCTTAAACTTTTTACAGTACATTCACTTTCTCAAGTGAATGATACAAAATATAGGGAACAAAGACGTACTCCTACCTTATTTTATGGTGCTACAGTATTAGCTAGCTAGCTATTTATGTTCAGCTAGCGTACTTCAATGACAGCCTCTTGTTGCAACGCTAGCTAACTTGTTTAATAGCAAGCTAACACTAGTTAGCTAGCCCTAGCGAAGAGGTTCTCAATTTTTAATGATGAAATGTTTATTTCAAGTAAGATAGCCACATGATCCGAGTTATTTTATGCAAAAAATCTTTTAGCGCTTTGAAATGTTTGAAATTATCGACAATATTTAACAAAACACTGATATTGACTTTTTTTCATTTGACTGATCATTTGTTTGCCAATACCTGAAATGTTGTGAAAAACTATAATGGAAATGTTTTTGACAGGAAAAAATACTGCAATTATGTATAGATTTAGTTTCATGTGTGATGATTTCCATTACTTGCTTCTTCTGCAAAGCAAAACAAAACAGCAGGTTTTTGCAGAAAATAACTTCAAAAACGTATAAAAGCATTTTTATCACAAAAGGTCAATCTGATTTAACGAGCTGCTAGCAGCAAAATTCACAAAAAAATAAATAAATGGAAAGCTTCATTGGAAAGCTTGTGATGTGAGGATGGACCAGCTTGGCAGGGGGGTCATTGAACCCGCATACCTTGCTAATCTCCTGAAGCAGTACAGCTCATCCCGAGCACTTCATTCAGCTGAGGCAGGCCTACTGTTAATCCTGAGGATCACTCACAGCTCAGCCGGTGGATGATGTTTTTCTTAAACCACCCCTAAACTTGGGAACAGTCTTCCAGAGAACATTAGATACGGAAGCTCTATAGTTGTTTTAAACCTATTAAGATTTTAACCTATTAAGATTAAAAATGTTCTTGTTTAACCTGCTTTTATTTTATGATATTTTTCATGATTTGTAGTCAATTCTATAAATATTAGCTTGTTTAATGAGTGTGATTTATCACAAATACTTTGTTCAATCTGCTATTGAAGCATTTGGGCTCAGAGCTACAAGATCTTGGGAGCTTGAGAGGGAAATCATTCATGCATAAGATACACCTGACTGAATCCAGTTGAATTGGGAATGTGACTATGATCATATACACATAGTACTGAGAAAGCCAGAGAGAGTCCTTCTGTGTGTTCTGTGTGGGCGATTATGAATGTCAGTGTGTTTGGTGGGTTTGATTACATGCACCACGAGTGTGTGCATGTGTGACGGGCCTGCATAATTCCTACTGTTCCTTGTCTCTGAGCACAGATACAAGACATTGTGTGCTGTGTGCAATACAGGACTAACACCTTCTTTGTCTCTTTTATTCCATTGTATTCAGTAATACTATATGTAGTATGTGTGTTTGCTGGAAGGTCTATTCATACTGAACATGATTTGGCATGAAAAACTTGCACAATGAAATTGTAAAATGAAGACATGCATTTCTATGCAGGCTCTCGCATCGAGTCCAATGCTGCCATACTCCGATAATGCGTCTTTTTTTTATTTTTTAGATGCTGTCTCAAATTCTGCGATTTTCAGATGAAGTAAAAATTAATCGACCTGGTCTTCCAAGTGGCACAAAGATAAAGCGTTCACCCTATCTTAGGGTACAGAACTATTAGCAATGACTAAATTGGAAGAAAATGGGGTCAAAAAATCCCTCATCAACCAATAAAAGACTTTTATTCATGTGATAAGACGGCTCACGTGATGTCAACCAGCCAACATGGCGGCCGAGCAGCAAAAAAACGGCCAAATGCTGCTTGTGTTTAACTATAACCTATAACTATAACACTATAACCGCTCACTATACAGTTTGAGCTCCTGTATGAGAAGGTGGAATTGTTTTGTTTTTTAAGAATTGGATGTCCCAGTATTGCCATCTTTAACAACAAATGCACCATCACTCCTGTTGCTTGTGGACTCCATTTTGTGTTTTTATGTTTTGTGAACTTTTATCAGAAAATGGCGAAATAAATACGCATCAGGCATGGTGTGGAGGGTTGTAATGCAAAAACAAAAATACGAATATTTTGCACTTTAGTTTGGGATTACTCATGGGTTCTTTGGCTAATTGAAGGTTCTTAACTTTCTTAAAAGGATTCTACTTGGAGCCCTCTCTAATAGAAACACCCACTGTTATATGGTTCTACGTAGTACTGTTCTTTTGTTTTTTGGTCATTTGAAAGTCTTTCTTAAGTCCGCTTACTCGAAATATGACTCACTTTGATGCCTCTCTCTGTCTCTCTTATGCAATGATTAGCTCTATACTCTTAAAGGAGAGAATAGAGCTAATAGGAAGAGAGAGACAGAAAGAGGCATCAAAGTGAGTCATATTTCGAGTAAGCGGACTTAAGAAAGACTTTCAAATGACCAAAAAAAGCAAAAGAACAGATCGATTAAAAACAGCATGAAAATGGCAAGCAGGGAACAAAGAAGAGCACGACATAAAAGAGAATCCTTAAAACTGCATTTCACTGAGCTCCATCAAAGGTGTTTTCTGTGCTGCGTCTCTGTTGCGCTTCGTCTCTTTCCTTCTCTCTCTAGCCGAAAGAGTGAGATGCTTTCTCTCACTCCCATTGCCGTGCATCCACACGGTACCCCCGCGCAGACACCGAGATCAATTTAAATGATCTATGAAAGATATTACTAATGACATTTATGAATATTTTATGGAATGTAGAAAATGTCATCATAAATTTTTATACAGGGAAATGAGGCCCACGCTGAAAGCAAACAGCATTAATGTTTGAGCGTTGGGGGGGGCGAGCCGAAGGAGGGAGGGAAGGTGCAGAAGAACGAGTGTCAGCTGGTCATCCCTGTGCTGAGGTTTAGTGGTGTGAAGCGTGTGCAGTTAAGGAAATGCCAAGCTAATGGCAAACAGGCAAACAGTAGCTCTTAAAGGGATAGTTCAGCCAAAAAATTTATGTGCACAATTTTGCCCTTAGTCTAAGTGTAGTCGACATGTCAAGACATAGGGGGAGCTTATAGCTACCAGATTAGCATCAACACTCAGTATCTTAAATAGACTTGATTATATAATTTCTGACCACGTATCTATCACTGTTATCTATATAAAAAATAGGCAAAAGGACGTGGCGGAGCTAAAAACTGTACTAGCGTCCATCTTGAAACCGCATCACTCTTTTTCCCGTCACATAGTTTCGTGTCACTCCGCACAAGCATCAGACAAGTTTGAAGGCGGATTTGTATGTTAGAAGTTATTCAGATGATAACATTTGTTTTCCAAATTGATTTGTCCACCTTATTATTTTAATAAAGACTTTTTTGCTATTTTCAAGCAGAATTTGACAACGAATATTAACAAGTACGCTTCCCCAACTTGTCAGCTACAGTATGCTCGTATCCCCAAATACATAACTAAATAAGCAAACTTCAGACATCAAATGTTTTGGCTGAACATTTGAGGCAAGTCGATAATTATGTACATTTCATTTTTGGCTGAACTACTACTTTAATACTTCAATAGACCATGGTCTCCACGGATTGATTCTTTTTCATCTCTGAAGCCCTTTGCCTTTTTTTTTTTTTGCTATGTTCAGCGTAATAACTACCTACTTCACAGATACATTATTATATAAGTCACACAGGAAGATAGATTTGAACAAAACAGAATAAACCAGCTTATTTCTTAAAATCAGCCTTTTTAAAAACAGCTTATTAAGTGTTTTGTACTTTGCGATGCAGTCCTTCATCAGTCTCAAATGTATAGCGCATGACAAATGGGGCTTCTATGGAAATGTGAAGTAATGAACATCCATACTCCGGAGCGTGGCTGTTATGGAGATGAACAAAGGCCTGCCGAATGGATTGTATGTGTGTGTGTGTGTGTGTGTGTGTGCTGGTGTTCCTGCTGAGAGCAATGTTAGAGGCTTTGTGTTTGTACTTGAACCCAGGACGAGGGAGCATCTAACAGCAGGCTGTCTTTTTCTCAGTGTGACAGCATGCTAAGAGCCAGCACACACACACACACACACACACACTGGAAGTGTATAGATGAATTTATTCCATTATATAACACAAGAATAAACCACATTCTCACAAGTAGCGTAGCGAGGAACATCAGCGTTACTGATTCTCCAGTGTGTGGGGGGATTTGATAAAAAGCACCACAAAGCACACATGAGCGTTATTATAATTTCTACATTTATACACAATAAGAACAGCTCTGTGTTATGATAGCTAGGCAAGTTTCTTATGAAGGTTAACACACAGAAAGACACACATGTACTACTACTACTACTTATAAGGATTCTTGGATCATTAAAAAAAAAATTTAAACCAAAACTGCCTTGTCGGATTTATTCAAAGAACCTCTCCAACAAAAGTGTTTATGATGCATGGTTTAAAAGTAAATTAGAAAAACTGAACAAGGAAAAAGATTCGACTTGACAAAGATTCAAAAATAAAGCAAAATAATTTAAAACTTGACCCTCCTTCTGATTTGGGAGAAAGAATCTGTGAATCCGTCTTTTCCCCTCTTCTATTTGCGCAAAAATGTAAACACCTCAGAATAGCAAGTGAAGCCTAATAAAGGAGGAACAAAGGGGTGGCCCTGTTTACCCCCGAGATCTAATTGGCCACCCTGGATACCACCCACAAAATTTAATTCATGTAAATGTCTGGTTAGAATGTTTCCATCGTCCCATCTAGGAGAAACTAATTCAGTTCAGTTCTGTATGACTGACGTTACGTGCTTTATGACTTCGACACCAGCAGAGTGCGAAGATTGCAGATGGATGGAAAAATAAATTTTATAAAACCGAGAATACTGATATGAATGTAAGTGAATAACAGCGTGCTAGCAAGCTAGCTGTTAGAGGACATTAGGAAACCGGTACGCGGAAAGAATTGGCTCAACAGCGAAACTCTAGATGGAGGGCCACTTCTGGGATTCTACTTATGAAAGCTATATGAAAGCTCTAACCTGTTAATATGAGCGTCTTCCAATGCAGCGGTCGATAATACAAGAAGAAACCAGTACTGGTTTCCGCGTACTGCACTCAGGAAAATGATAAAAAAATAAAATCAAAACATTAAGAAATGTTAAGAAATGTGAATTAGACAGGGACCCCACAACAGGCAGATCTACAAACCAGTAGACGTACCCTAAATAAACTGACTAAAGGTTGACCAAATGCGTCAGCTACACTGTTTTCATTCTCCCCCAATCAGCAATGTCCTTTATGGTCGTTTTGATAATTACACACATTTTTGTGTTTATGGACCATGAACAGAGCGTGTTCATTTGCATTTTAATCTGGCCGTTTGATGTTAATTGTCTCCTCGCCTGTCTGACAAAATGACCCAGAGGTCACGTTAAACCTTTGATGATCTAAAAGTCACAATATCCGTGAAGAACAAACATCGTCTCTTTCAGACCTTCCGGTGCGTCTGGCTGAGGGGAGATGCTTCTCATAAGGAATGGATATTTCTCAAAAAATTCTGAAATTCAGGACTAAATCTCACACACACTGCTCACTCCAGTTTTGAATGAGCAGAGTCTGATGTGCTCTTATTGATTACACTTATTATGAGCTCTGAGGAGAATCTCCCTGCTCCCTTTTTCTCTTTCTCTATCATCCCGTCTTGTTATATCTGTCTCACTCTTTCTGGCCCATTCACATTCTCTCACAATCTCATCCTCACTCCGCTTCGCCTGACTTTCTCCGCTTCCCGTACGAGAGGTAAGAATTCCCACGCTACGCATCATTTCATACGACAGCCAAATAGATTGCTTGTGCATGCTAACCATAGTGACAGCAATGCTTAACACAGCTAGCGCTTGTCCATAGGCTACATGCCGAAAATAGAAAATCGTTGACTGTAAATACATTAAAACCATTAACTTTGGACTTTTTCATGTATCGTTTAAGCAAAATATAAACGTATAAACTCCTTCTGGGGTAACTTAGCTAGTTACTACACTCAGCATTTATAGCAGGTCTGCTTGTATACAGAAATACGATCCCACACACACATGCTAGCTAGCTATGTTGCATCCTTGATGGTGATTTCATTACTATCTGAGAAGGATTAACAACATCATATGTTCATTTTCGGCTTCTGTGTCAACTACGTTTGCTAGCCAAGCAGGAAACGTTGGCCAACTTCGACGCAATTCTCGCATAGTGACCTTAGAAGTTGAGAACTTTTCAATATTGAATCCTCTCATTGAAAATGAATGGGGGATGGGGGATGGGGGATTGTCACGTCCAGTGTGAAAACCCTTTTCTCATACTCTCACGCCTCTCCATGTCCAGCACCTTCTCCCTCTCTCTTTCCCTCACTCTAGTGTCCCCTCTTTTTCTCTCTCTCTCATTCTCTCTCTACTTCTTACTCTCCCATTCCCATATCTCACTCTCTCTCATCCCTGAATCTCCTCTCTCTCTTTTCCTCTCATTTTCACATCCCTTAGCTCTCTCTATATTTCTCTTTCTCACATCACACTTCCAATCTCCCTCATTCTCTTACTCATCCCCTGTCTTTCCATTTCATCATCTCTCTCATCTCTTTTTATATCTTTATCTCACTCTCACATATTCTCTCTCTTTTTCACCCTGTCTCTCTCTCCCTCTTTCTCATTTCCTCTCACTCTCACCATCTTTCTTTCTTTCCCTTCTATACTGCTTCTCTCTCTCTTTCTCTCACTTTTGCATCCCCCCTCACTTTCTATCTTTTTCTTTTATTGAACATTCCCTCTCCCTTCTATATCTCTCTCCCTCTCTCTTTCAATTTAATTCAATTCAATTCAAAGTAGCTTTATTGGCATGACTGTATAAGGTACAATGTTGCCAAATATCTCTCCATCTCAGTCGTTCTCCTTTCTCTTCCATCCCCCTTTTCAGGCTCGCTGTATTTCTCTCACTCGTACATCCCCCTGCTCTCTACCTCTCTCTTTTTCTCACTTTTGCATCCCTCCTCACTCTCTACCTATAGCATCCCCTCTCCGTCTTTCTCTCTCTCTCTTCGAATGTCCCATACCCACTTTCGCGCTCGCTGTATTTCTCTCCCCCCTCTCTCTGTATCTCCTTCTCATTCCTACATCCTTTATCCTGTTCTCTCATCTTCCCTCACTCTCTCATCCCTTCTTTTTTCCTCATCACCTCTCTCAGTGTCACATCCCCTCTCTCTATCTCTCTCCCTCTTCTCTCTGCCTCTAGATCACCCTCTCTCGCTCTCACCCAATCTCTCAACCCCCCCCCGCCCTCTCTCTCTCTCTCTGTATAAACTGGGTTATTTAAGCATGCAGTCCCGTCCCCCTGGGCCCGATGCTGAAGGAGGGGGGGGGTTGGGAGCGACAGATATTCCAGGAGACGCGTTTCCACAGCGAGACGTCTATGATTGGTGTTAAGGATTCAATTATGCAAAATGAGTAATCGCCTGTCATTTTGGCCCGGCGCACCCCGCAGTCATCTAACGCCTTTAGTGACATCAATCACGAGGCCGCAGTGCAGCCGAAATGCAGGACAGCGGGTGTGTACGTGAGGGTGTACGCCGGGTCGTTTGATTGACAGCGTCCCGGCGATCACGCACAAGCTCTATAACCTTATCAAGAAAATATCCAGTCAGAGACCATGCAGATTCTTTATTGTGTGTGTGTGTGTGTGTGTGTGCGCGTGTGCGAGAGAGAGGTTAGTGTAATGCTTAGTGTAATGAAACTAGTTGACCTTTGGAACACTTCTGCCAATCTTAGTGATTGACAGGCCAGATTTGAGAATGGAGCTGACCTAATCCAAACAGGAAACACAAAAGCCAAGTGGAATCAAAAACAGCGATCAGCGCCTCCTCAACTGACCTTTACAAACTATTACAGAGTGACGGAGAGACAAAACTCCACAACACACTTTAGTACACCAACGCTGCTCGTCTCGGAAATCCCAGGCACGAATTTATCAATGATGGCTCGATTTAATCCAACGAAAAAGCTGACTTGTTCTTGAAACACACTTCACACTTCCACATCCTGAAGGATTAAAGTCCATGCTGGTGTCTGGAACTTAAAGCTAAATTGATAGCACATCTTTCTTATCCCAGTCCAGCTCTATCAGGGATAGTGGACATGCAATACTATACACGTAGTTGCCAGTTTATGAGGTGCACATTGTAGGTATACAACTGACAGAACCCAAGACCCGCCTCTGCTTGGTTACTGTTGCTATGTAGATCAAGCTTCTGGAAAATGGGGGATGATGTCATCAAGTTAAGGATATTAAGTATATGCTAGAAGGATAACTTACTTTGTCTAGTTGATAGAATTACTTTAGAGAGTTATTTAGTTAAACCCCCTATAACCTCAACCCATATAACCAACTAAACAGCAAATGAAGTGACTCACCTTTGAGCAGACAGACATATCTTTAGTTGTTGTGTTTGAGTTCAGTTGATGGCGAGGACTAACTGTTACCACACAGCTGAATCCAAAGCTGATATTGTTTTTTTTATTATTTATTTTATACACTCTTTAATCTGTCAGGGTATTGAATGTTGCATAAACAAATCCCCAGGCAGGTCTGAAAAGCTGAAAGCTTGACTGAGGCGATGTACGATAGCAACGGTTGCTAAGCAGTGACTGGACGGTCAAGAAAATAATGCAGGGTTTGGGAATGGTCAATTATGACTAGCCTATCTGTACAAAATGTACAGTTTGTCAGCTGCCCTTTACCCCATCCATCAGTGAAAAGGGACCACCACAGATTAGTTATTATTTGAGTGTTGGATCATTCCCAGCACAGCAGTTACACTGACATTGTAGTGTGTGTGGTTCTGGTACAAGTGTTTAAGGCACAGCAGCTTGCTGGAATTTTTAACACCTCAATGTCACTGCTGGTTTGTGA
The DNA here is from genome assembly GCA_028565825.1 of Olivaichthys viedmensis. Taxonomy (NCBI): domain Eukaryota; kingdom Metazoa; phylum Chordata; class Actinopteri; order Siluriformes; family Diplomystidae; genus Olivaichthys; species Olivaichthys viedmensis. The sequence continues at coordinate 5,148,461 of JAOUQW010000021.1, read as the reverse complement.
AACTGTCCAACCAAAACTTTTCAGTCAACAGCGGTCCTGTGGTCGGAAGCTGACACTAATGAAGGATATATACAAATTATGCATGGAAAAATGAACTATAGTGTCTAAATGTACACCTCCAACCTGGACCAACAAGTAGATGTGTATAATAAAGTGGCCTGCTAGTGTACATACAAACAAAATACTCAAAAAAAGTTAAGAAAATTATGATGCATATTAGTTGAGCTGTAAAGCCAATTAAGGCTAAACAGGGGAGTGAAAGGGGTTAGAATAGGTCAGGATAAAAGTATTATAGTATTGAGTGAAGAGCTGTGTTTGGACTTGAGCTTTGAAAGAAGAGAGGCTGTTGGTGTTGTAGATCACCGTCTGGAATTGTTTATCCAATATTAACTCTTAAAATCAGAGCTTTCGCTCCAAAAAAATGATCAAACCTTTCGGTTCTGGGGTACTTCACCCTAGTTAACAGAGAACGTTGACAGGTTCTAAGAAGGTTAGGCTGTAACATTCCACAAATAATGTTCTTACAGTTCTTACAGTTAAACATCTGCTGTAATAATGGTTTGCTTCACAATGTTATTAGAACGTTGCTCACACAACATTATGGAAACATTGGTGTTAGTAAAAAAAAAATGTTGCAGCAATGTTGTAGGAACGTTTATAAATGTGATGTAAAAACGTTCTCAGAACACTCAGAAAACTTGACAGATTGAACATTCAGAAAACGTTGTAAAATTGTTATCTGGGATTTTTCCGTTCCTGCGCTCTCTGACACAACTGGACCGGACATTTTCACAATGCTGTCTGGAATTCATTTGGTTTGTATCAGGAGATCCCTGATTCACTTCTATTCAATTCATGACAACTTGTCCCAAACAACCAACATGACTTTTCATCATTGTGTCATAAATGGGGGGTGGGAGTCCTGAGTTTAATGGACAGCTATGGGTTTTTTTTCTCTCACTCTTTTAGTCTTAGTTGAATTGTCGTCATTATGAGCAAACAGTTATCTCTGGTGTGGTGAATAAACTAGTCTGTCAGTGTTCCTTACATACACAGTATAAGAAAATAATGTGTGTGTGTGTGTGTGTATGTGCATTTTCTTTAGGAGCAGGAAGACTCAAAGTCTACATTAGCATTTGTAGGATTCAAATGTGTATTAATAAAAAATGTTGCTCCGAATATAAACAAGACCCACTCTCCACGTAAGTGCCATGTTAGGACTTGCACTGAAGAATCACCCATCACGCGTGTGTTTACACCTTAGGCGAGTGGCGTCGAAACACAATCTCAGAGACCTGTTTAGCTGAAGAAGCTTATGAAGCTCAATATTATTGCGCGGTATAGAAATAATGGGGGTGTGCGGCAATGTGATCCCACTGCAGGGACCATGCAGAGATAACGACAGCCATCAATTTCTTCTCATACAACACCGGTCAGTGAGCGAGAGAGCCAGCGGCTGCAAAACACACCCAATCATAGCTATCAGGGTGTTATTACTGTGGATGTGTGTGTGTGTGTGAGAGAGAGAGGTAGGTGGGGGGTGTGGCTTCAACTTAGGGTGTGTTTTCATATGTGCGCCTGTCTAGAAAGGCAGAGAAAATGTGTATGCATGTGTGAAACTCTGTATGTATGTATGCAGGTGTATATAAGTAATACCATAAGTAATACCAGTTGCACATAAACAATTTAATCAAATAGCAGAATAATTCTGTATTTAAAAAATCTGATTGGAACTATATTATCACCCAAATCACGTCTAACATACAATTACTTTGGGCCACGCCTCCTATCTGAGTCTGATAACTATGTTCTGAAAAAGAAAGTGATTCAGGTTGGCCACTACTACCGTTTTCAGCTCTGCGACGTCCTTTTGTCCATTTTTATACATAACAGTGTGTCATACAAGGTCAGAAACCACAAGTCTGTTTGAGATAACTTAACGTTTCAAGGCAAGTGTGTTTGCACGATGCTAAACTGCCGGCTATGCGCTTCCCTTACTTGTTAGCTTCATTAGCCTTGTAGCTCCAGTGTAAAATGAAAGAAGCAAACATCAGGCACCAAACACATCTTGGCTGATCAAGAACATTTGGGGTAAAGAGAACATTGTGTGAATTTAACATTTGGCTAAACTATTGCTTCAACATTTAAGGAAGTAGTGCACAATTCCAGTCCTGGATGGCTGATGTCCAGCACAGTTTGATGATTTCCCTGCTCTAATACATAGTGGGTTAAATCAGGTGTCTTTAAAAAATGGAAGGCTATTTATATGACTGTATCTCATGATGATTTATCCTTTAATATTTCTGTACAAGAAACATACAGCTATGGAAACTTTACAAAAAAAAACAAAAAACAGACTGAATAAAAATCCGAAATATTATACAGAGTCCCAAGATTACCATATAAAAAAACTGTTGTTATCTTAAAGGGAAATAAGTAATAGCGATTTCATTGCAGGAAATCAAATTTAGTCAAGAGCACCATCTCTCTCTCTTCCTCCCCCTTCCTCTCTCTCGTATCTGTTTCCCTCTGTCCACGAGCAGTTGTACAGATTCCTAACTGAAATCTCAGCCCCCCCGTACAGGAAATCACTTTTGTCTTCCACAGATTATCCTCTCGCGTTGATCTCATTACCCATGAGCCCTCGCTGTTCATCATAAACCATGCAGACCAAAGCTTTACTCCTGGCTCGATAGTAAACACACACACACACCACAGACACGCATTTAATCTGACTTTAGGAGATCCTGCTGAAAAGGTGGGTGTTGATTAAATTCTCTCAACATAGCACTTACACACTAAAACACTACACACTTTCTTTTGGGGGCTTCCATAGCATCAAGGAACAAAATCTTATTCAAGTGGTAGAACCAGAAGCCAGACCACACAAACATGGAGTTTAATCATGCCTAAAGCTTAGGGGTGGGCGATATGGCAAACAGTTTATATTGCGATCTTCATGATATGACACGCATTGTTATTTAGTTTCGCTGAGGTTTTGGTAATAGAAATTCCAACAAAACAGTGGCACCATTTTCAAAAAAAAGACTAGGTTCAGAGATTTTTTTATTCAACATTTACAAAAAAAAATGAAAGTAACTAACATGGAGAAGGAGGAAAAAAACGACTGGTACAAAAATAGATTTTATTGTATAATCAGTTACTTGTTACAGAAAGTTATAAAGTTATAAAAGCACTGACACCTTGATGATACTCATAAAAAGCATGATTATGATATCAATGTCATATAATTACATCACCCAGCCTACCTAAGCATCACACGACCATTTTTTTTCATTACACAAATGTTTATGCAATGTTCATTTCTATTCATTTAAATGTACATAGGTATGAACGAATGATTGCATGTATTATTGCTTTGTGTGCATATACTTCAATTTCGATTACAATTTAGTCATATAGCACTTTTTAACATGAAGCAGCTTTACAGAAATACGGGTTTAGACCCCTGATGAGCAAGCTGAACCCAACCATGGCAAGTTCAAACTATATAAGAACATTAAGAAGAAACCTTGAAAGCAACTGAGACTCAAAGAGGACATATCCTCCTCTGGTCGACACCGGATAGTGGAATTTTATATGTAAGATTAGACAAGAGGTCTTTTTTGTGTCCAAAAGCATACTGAAAATTATTAATATGCCCAAAAAAACTATTGTCAGGAAGCACACACTGGTTAAGATGCAAGTGCAAGTTTAATAAACACAGGGCAGACAGAGCAAACATAAATCAGAGTCGATATTCAGGCGATGTACAAACAGAGTCAATCGGGGCTAAGGCAAAGGTGGAATCAGGAGTCAAAAACAAGGTCGGCATTATCAAGTAACTCACTATAGACACCCACTCACTAATGTCACTAGTGAACTAGGAAGCCACACTTCGCAATATGTGTCTCTTTGGGCTGGGTATTTATAGAGGGAGAGGTAATGAGGTTCAGGTGTGCGTGATTAGAAGTTGGGTGAGTGGGAACGAGGGTCATGTGGCTCGGGAGTGCGTGGAGGATTGTGGGAAATGGAGTCCTGGTTGACGGGAACGGATGTGACATATATCATTCCACTCTTCTTTGTGGTCTCAAAAATGTGTTTATAGGGAAGAAAAGTGTTACGAGAGAAATAAAGTTCAAAATGAAGTGAAGCATAATTCAAATATCATTCAAATGTTTCAACATTCACAAAAAAAGAACAAATGAATCTCCATGGCATACAGGGATACAGATATTGAATACATAAATATATAAAAATACATCAGTATCACTGAATTTCCTATCTAAGCTCCAGGAGCATGAGAGACAAAGTTGGCTATATTAGGAGTCAATATTTCACTGCACTTTCAGTTGTTGCCTCACATAGAATAGAATGCTCCTTTATTGTCACATATACAAGTACAGTACAGTGAAATTGATTCTTCACATATCCCAGCATG
>JAOUQW010000021.1:5104245-5117398 GCA_028565825.1 Olivaichthys viedmensis | reverse complement strand
AAATACTTCATGGATCACAACGATGAAGATGCCAAAAGGCGTGGAGAACGAGGATCCATAAAGTGACCGAGAGTCGGGTGCGATTGAACGGATAATCATCATCATCATCATCATTCAACATACAGTCCAAAGTTTTTTATACAGTCCAAAGCCCCTATGTGTGTATGAAATATCACAGAATCAAGAGCAGTGAAAAGCGAGAGCCACTCAGAGTGGAAGACAAGATAGAAGGGATGAGTGGCAGGCGAAAGTACGCTGCAAGAGAAAGAGACAGAGCTCTCATCATTTCACAGCGTCTCCTGAAGAGCAGGCGAATTTTTGGCACAGGCTCTTTTCTTGCTCCAGTGCACTCACGTTGCCTAGCTACAGCCGGCGGGTAGCGTTCATTTCAGCTCTTTCCTGGGCGGAGAGGCGAAACTGAGCATCGGTGGCAGCCATTTTTCTAAAGAAAGTACCCAAAACGTTTTCCTTTAACAAGGACACGCAGCTTTGAATCCCCGTGTTTCCACAGCAGGACATGTGCTTAGTCAGTGTTAGCCATAACAGCTTAAGGCCACAGAGTTCAGCTGGACATTTCTATAGGAGTTCATTTAAACCAGCATGGAAGTTGGTCTGGTTTTAACAGCAGTTTTGTAGCTTCTTTCACACATTTAACGACTTACTTTTTAGTTCTGAACGTTTCCGTTTGCCTCCTTTTGCGATTGATAAACCAAAAAGTGAGGAAAAAGACAGGCTAACAACTACTTAGCGAAGACAAAGTCTAGCTGCTCCAACCGTGTTAAGGGCTTATAGTTTTTCAAGGTAGCAACAACTCAGTAAAGAAAGATAAGACATTATTTACTGACATTTATTAAAAGATTTGGTTTGAGCGTGTTAAAGGTAATACAGTATGTCATAATTGCATCTTTCAGTGCTACTTCACAAGCTAACTCAAATGAAACTACAATAGAAAACCGCGTGTTTGTCTCTTGTGGGAACGTAGTGACCAATACTGTTGATACTGAGTGTGTACTGTCCAGCATTTTTTAAGTTTCTATAAGAAATGGTAGGCTACTGTATATTGTAATGTTACTTTTGTTTAAAATAATGGGCGTAACTTTGTTTTGAAAAGTGCTGGGGACAAGAATGGTGTCCTTGCGTCATCAATTAGAAACCAAGCCAATTCATCAAACGTTTCTGAAGCGTTTTTAAGCGTCTGTATCAAGCGGTTCGTGTATTGAAGCTCTTCAATATAAATAGTGTTTTAATCCACACCACCTTTTTAAACTCTCTAGCAATCACAGAATGATGGATGCATTAGAATCTTTTAAAATTGATTTGCTATGGTTTACGGTCATCGACTCTCCGCCTGGCACGGCAGTGCACGTGACCGCGGTAAGCAGTCGCCATGACGACGAGCGCCATGTGCATTATGTTGATGTTTGGTTTCGGGTTGTTCACGCCCTGGTCTTGTCATTGATTGTTCCCAGCTGTTTCCTGTTTGTTCCCCTTAATCAGTCTGTGTATATAAACCCCTGTGTTTCTGTCCTGGTTGTGAAAGATTGTCGATGTCTATGTCTACATGTTCCGCATGTCTTGATTTATGCATGTCCAATTGGTTTTGTTTTGATTATAATAAATGCTTGCACGTGTGTCCACCCTCTCCCATCTAACCACAAAGTGTGAGATTTACATCACCTACATTGTGTCTTTATTGGGAGCCCGTTAGAAGAAAAAATTAAAATAAAGCAAAGAGCACGGTGTGAATAGGGCGAAACTGATATTTGTTTAAAATGTGTTAATACTGTAATAAACTGAAACTATGTTTATAAGTTTTTCTTCACTTTTGTACACTGTTGTATGAAAACTAAATGCAAATAAGAAATGAAATTGCGAGAGTAGAGAATAATATAGATTAGTTGTTATTTGTATATATTTGAACGCTTTTTGTGCCAATATGAAAAAAAAGGTTTCTGTGACATAGCAATGCTCTAACTAATGAGTTCTGCTTTATAACTACCTACCCTAGCTAGCTATCTAGATTTGATTTATTATTAATGACAATAAACATGAAATTTAATTTATCTAATTACGGCGAGCAGGACAATGCTTGCCTTAGCTTTGGCTTTGGCGGCAGAACATAAAGAAAAGGGAGGAGCTTCTGCAACTAAACAGAATTTAGGCGACTGTAAGCTATCACTAGTTACATTTAGATGTTGACATATTGACATTGAAGTATCAAGGATTCGACATATCATGAAGCTCCTTATATTCACTCAATTACAAGACCTATTTTTGGTTGTTTGGTTGTTATCTGATTGGTCCGCTGTGATAAAACAGCGCTTGTCGCTCAGCGCCCTTTGGAAAAGTTTAATTTCACCAATCCACCATCCGCACACATGAGCCAGCTAAACATGCTTACAAAAACATTTTGTGAGTGGGTTAACAAGTGAGATTCAAGTAGAGTTTAGCATCTGAAAAGCATCTTAGCATCTCTGCTCAGTGCCTGACCCTGCTGATCTGGAATGCATGAATGGTCAAGCAGAATAAAAAGCTGTAAATGAAACACATGAACGAGGGAACACTGCCTGCAGTAAAGGTTGTAACCCGTCCTGGTCTACGTTATGTAAGCTCGTCTGAACAGCAGCCTGAACTGCTAAAGGTTAACCTGAATACACTGAATATAACGCAGCTTATCAGTGTTATATCCTCTGCTTTTTGTTACATGGACTGCATGAGTGGCTAAACTGAAATTCGAAGCAAATGCCAGCACAGCCTTACATTTTACTGTGGCTTCAGGGAAGTGTATGTGTGTGTGTGTGTGTGTGTGTGTGTGTGTGTGTGAGAGAGTCTGTCTGTGTGCGCGAGCGTGTGGCACTAAAGCCGGAATTGAGTTTTCTTTCATTACACTTAGCTGATAACAGGCTTGCTGTGGTTACTATAGCAACTATAGATCCCTCGGGTTGTACCACGCTGAAGAATCGGGAGAGGAGTGAATAGATATCACACATACACACATGCAGCCTTCGATAGATAAGACACACACACAAACACAGAGCCATGGATAGATAACACACACACACACACACACACACACACACACACAGACACAGACAGCTGTGGATAGAGAGCTACAGTATCTACAGCAGTGCCCTAGAGTTTCACTCAGCAGCCCACAGTCGAGTACAGTTTTGTTGTCATCTCTATATACACCAGAGGGGAACCCTTAGGGCCTTCTAAACCATGGGTTCTCAAACTTTTTGCACCCAGGGACCCCTTCCAGTGCAAAACAATTCCATGGATCCCCTTATGATCAAAGCACAGGTTTATGAACATAATCCAACCATTCAGATATTAACCACTTAAGGTAAATATGTACCATCATATCTATTTATTAGAGGCATTAGAGCTTTTTATTCCTTTTTTTTCACCCACAGAACCTAAACCTGTTACACTGTGTAAAAAGATTTTAAAATGTTGTAAATTAACAGCATTTTTCCACTTTTTTCTAGTTTCATTAAAATTGCAGTTAAGCTTAAGGTTGACATTAATTATTATTGTTATTAGGCTACTGAGCTTTATATTAGGAAATTAAGAATGTCCAATAAGAAACACAACAGGTGTGATTGGGATCATTTAAACCCATTCAATTTAGGTGATCAGTGATAGCTAAATAATAACTCGAACTTCTGATAAGACTTCTGATAGAAGCTGATTGTGATCACCACCATCACATCATTTAACAATAATATTAAAATTGCAGACCTTCTGGCTATACATCATGGAACCTGCTTTTAAAACAATGGTTTTAAGTATTTCTGGGAAATAAAAATGTCTGTAATTTTTAGTTTACTTTTATTTTATAGAGTCACCCTGATTGTTGTAGTTAGTCTCGGCCAGTATTTTTTATAACAGTCTCATTTCATTAGGTTTTGGCTGAAAAATTCTGAAACGCCAAAAGGAAAATAATCCAATCAGGATTGGTGACTAGGTAAATACAGCCAGGAAGTGACCGTGGAATTAACCAATCACATTTTGATTTCCAATGGGCGGAACAATTTGATAAGTTAAAAAAACATTACTCCTGGCCTACTTTAAGACCAAGATACATCACTAAGTGCATTGACTGATGTGTGAGTTATACTATGTTTTTACAATCTTGCATTACAGATTCAACGTTCTGGCTGGCTATGTGATGTTTTTGTTCCACCCACTAATGCTCATGTTGAATTGTAGTTGTTAATGGCTATAATGCGTTAAATGCCAATGTCCTCTTTTTATTTTAAGGTGGTTGTGCATTAAGGCTGTGTAATGTATGATGGCCACAACGTGATTTGTTCTAAAATAGTTTTCTTAGCAGCATAAAACGTACTAGACTCAAGGCTTACTCAGTGCAGTGTTTGCCACTGATATACACGTTACAAAATATCGTTCCTCCAGGACCATGGTGCAACACACGACATAATACAAGATCACAGTACACAGGACTACATAAAGTGCACCATGTGACAGCGTAAGACAAGGGAAACAATAGTGCAGAACAATATCATAGCTGGGCTATGAAATTTGTATGTAAGTTGCATACAGACTATATTGTCATGGAACCAACCAGACTGCTATTTCTGTCACTCAGAAAACATGTAAATTCACTGTGTTGCCCCTGCAAGAGCTGATAAAGTATACCTGTGTTTTTCAAACTTCTGAATAAGACACTCTGATTGGCTGTGGTGCGATCTATATACAAAACGATAGAGTGAGCAGGATAAACTCTCCTTTTCTCTTGCAAATTTACGCGGTACAGTGATAACAGAGCGAAATAGACAACCCGAGGTTCACTATTTAGCCCAATATCGGTAGTTTCAACAAACTGCAACAAACTGCATCTCACTTACCCAAAGAGAAGACAACGGCGACTTCGTCCTGCCGGCGAAATGCCTGGGTGATGGGTTTTTATTTTAACCGTTTATAAAAAATGTATACAGATTTTGCCTAAAAAGTTTATGATTTGTTGTCTGTGTCTACCACATTGATATTGATATTGAATCAATATCAGGTGTTGGAGGCAATTAACACTGCATTTTGTGTTTAATATTTACATAAATAAAATATATGGCATAATAACAATTTGCCATATACAGTATATACTGTATATATATGGTGTGAAAACAAACAGGATATTCAGTAGATTCCAATTTTAGATCAAATACATTTTTCAGTTTTAAATCATGCATTATTAAATAATAGAGTAAAATATTGCATTAGTTTGTAATATTGCATTGCATACATATCAGTGTACAATAAGCTGCTTATGTTCACACGTGTATCCCAAATTGTGGTAGACAACTGCAGCACAGCACTGAGAGTTCATCAAGGATCTGATGTATATTGTAGTCATATTTTGCAATATTGACTATATGTTGTATATTGCAATATATTGCGTTTTCATGAGGGATAACAGGAGTCTATCTCTGCATGTACCATTATCCTTGCTTGCCTGCTCATTTGTGCTACATCACGTGAGCGTTACCCAAACTTGAAATAAGTGTGCTTTAAATGGAAACCAGGTTTTAAAGTTCTTACAGTGAAAAGTGGTGTATCGATAAAGACATGATGCAATAAAGGTTAATAGACACAGATTTTTTAAATAAATGTTAAAGTAGACATATGTCTCTTCATGACTGTGTGTGTGTTTTGGCTGGCAATCTTTTGACTTCAGAATATTGGTATAACAGTAGTTAATGGAAACATGCAGTGATACACTGAAATGAAAAATCTTGAAAAATTCAGGGCACTGAAACCGAAAACCAAGTGCTGGATGTTTTAAATTATTATTAATTACAGTAGCTTTTTGTACTATTACACAAATTGTAATAATCTATTTAGCTTTTTATCCTTTTGAAAATTGAAAAGCATCAATTGAAAGCATTAATTAATTAATGAATGCTTAATTGCAAAACAGTCCCATCAATCGAACATTACTAACTTTTTCATTCAAAAGGTTTGGCATTTTTGCTCTTCCAGCCTGTCGTTTTTGGCTGGAAATATTTGGTGCATTCCTAGAAAAATTTATTTTCTTTGAATATTTCCAATGAAATATTAGGATGGAAACATACACTGTGGTATGCTCCTGGTGTTTTCCTCACCAGAACAGATTATTCCTGAACAGTATTCCTGACTTGATGCTTACTAGTCAATGAGAAACAGCTTAACACAGTGGGATTTCTGAGGAAACTAGTATTTAGCCATTGATAGAAAAGTGACCTGGTTGGACTACTGGGACTGCCAGGTTTTAGACTCTTACAGCATTCAGGGCTGATGGGATACTGAATGATAATGATCAGGATATGATTAGATTCTTCTAATCCCTGTCTATCAAAGAGCTTTGGTGCCTGAGACAAATTATGAGGGCTCGTAATTTTTCATCACTTCTATTTCTCTTATCCCCTATTCTCCTCAGAAGCCATGAAAAGAATCCCTTTAAAAAAAAGTCGTCAGAGGATTTCGTCTGGGTTTAGTTGCGCTTTTTGTTGGTGTGAGAAGTAAAACAAATGACACAAGGGTTAAAGGTCAAGAGCACACCAAATGTGCTGTCGTTGTGAATTCATCCTTAGGGATTGCCCTTAGCCCTCCCTGTCTGCTTTCACTCGCCGCTCTTTCATTTCAGATGAAAAAATAATGAGCTTATATCCCCGCATGTCCATTAATGTCTTGTATGAATGCAGAATGAGCGTGCGACTTCCAGCTGTGTGTGTGTGTCCCTCTCTCGCCGTTCCGCTCTCGGTTTTCTGGCTGACCCAGCACGCTGGCGCTCCGAGTTGAGAAAGATGTTTTGGAGATGTCAGAATGTTGCACTCATGTGGTTTCAGAGGACACACACACACACACACGCACACACAACAGCAGCCTGGAGTCATCACCATGACCCTGTTCACTGCTATTTGTATTTGCATATTCCATCTATTTCCTCTCTCCCTCCCCCACTTTCATCTTCCTCTCTAACCCTCTAGTTCTCCCTCCTCTCGCTCATCATTTCTCTCTCCATTCAGTGTGACCCAGCTTTCATTTTCTCTTTTTCTCTTTCTTTTTGTTCAGTTTGTATCTGACATTTGTGCCATCACTCTTATTTCCCACAAAATGCAACAATTCAATACTTTTCAGCCTGGTTATATGCATACTGTGTATCTGTACATACTTTATATATAGTAAATATGTGTAGGTATTCTGTATATCAGAGTTGAAAGTTAAGTTACGTTTACTTAAGTAATTGTACTTTACTATACTTGGGTATCATTTAAGAATTTATACTTTACCTGAGTATAGTGAAAAACATACTTTTCACTCCTTACATTTCCATTTAGACATTCCAAGTACTCGTTACTGTCACGCGCATGCCGCCGTGCGCTGCGGTGTGTGTGGTCGCTATGCGACAGGCGCCACACGCTTTGTGTACCCCGCCCCTGTCTAATCTCATGAAGTGTTCTCAGCTGTTTCCCGTTTGTGACCCCTATAAGTATCCCTGTGTTTCCGTCTTCAGGGCTGGTTATTGTTTGATGTTACATGGTGTGTAGTTGATGTGTGAAGTGTTGTTTAAAATAAATGTTTGATCGCAACGGCTTCGCGATTGTGTCCTCCGTCCCGCCACCAAACCGTGACAGTTACAAACCTCAAAGACTCAAAACATTTTTTTCCAGACTACCAATTCAATCTATGCATTTTAACTTTATTTATTAAGTATGTTTAAATCACCCAATTAAATCCATACCAATCATCATGAAGTCGTAAATAAAAAAGGTGTAACCCCGGCCCTAATCCTAACCTTAACCTAAAATCTGACAATTTTAAATAATAGCACAAGAAGCCTAATGTGAGCCCTTTGTGTCACATTTTGTCTTGTCAACATTTATAAAAAGCTACATAAATAATAAACTGACTTCTAAATTCTTCATACTTGACCTAGCAGATGGCCATGAATCACTGAAGGCAGCATTGCTCTAAGTAGAAGGAAAATCTAGAGACAAGCGAAAATATCTCGGCCCTCTCTGCTATGGAGAAATGGTTTGGATTCACAATTCTTTTAAAAAAAGAAATAAATAATAGCTCAACATTTTACCAAACTTCTCAGATTTATTCGTCGATCTTTCCGTGCATGTGTGGGCACACTGTGAGTGCAGCATTGCTCCCAACATTTTCTGTAGCGTATAGCATACTTTCCAAAAATAGATATGTGCTTTTATATTAAAGAGTTTTTTGTATGTATTCAGCAGCACATCTTGCTTGTGTGGGAGTGTGACTTTATTGGCGCACCCCCGCCTCCGGCCCATCACCCAAAATAGGCTAACAGGCCTAAAAATATGCCTCCTTCACTCTCATTTTTGCCTGACCCACCCCAAACACACACACACACACACACACACACACATATTTGTCTTCCTATCCTTGTGAGGACCTTCCATTGACATAATGATTACTGTAACTAATTAATGCTATGTTACACCTACCCCTAACCTTAACCTCTGTAACCAAATGGAAATCTCGTTCAGTTTTTTTAAATAAAAGCTGCAGTTTTTGATAAAAAAAAAAATTTTAAGCAGTTTTCCTCGGGGGACCAGCCAAATGTCCCCACAAGATCAAAACTATCAGATATTCCTATCCTCGTAGGGACATTTGGTCCCCACCAAGATATAAAAACATGCCCATACACACATGCACACTCATGGAAAAAGTAACACAGATCTTTTTAGGGTACAGAAAAGCAAACACCCCTTTCTAAAACTGGACTTCATTCAGACAAGCTGTTTTGTGGTGCTATTGTACGTCACTATTCACTATTATAAGACGCACAGTTTAGGGTCACACACAGACCCACTGCGAGCAGCTAAAGGTACAAACACATTATTAAATGCAAAGCGACTGCATGAGCGAGACATATTTATGTCGGGTCTAAGGGTGCATGTGCAGGTCAGAAAAGGTCACACGTGTGTGTATTGGCGAGGGCATTTGCATGCTTATAGGTTTTCTGTACCCTTGTGTGTGACCACAAGATTAATGTTCAAAACCTTTACATAAATCTTTCACCTCCCTATTTACGCGTTCTCGCCCTTCTCTGTCTCTCTTACGCTCTTCCTCTTTCTCTTTCAGAGGCAGCTGGTGGGGTGGCAGGGATGTACCCAATGGGAGTGTATGAACACACACACTTATGCCTGCTCATGACAGCACACCATGCGGACATGTGCTCACACAGCAACCCAACACGCTCCTGTAACACTCCTGCCATAACCTCAACACATACATGCAGCTTCCTGATAGAAGGTCCAAACTGTTTATTCATACAAGCCCTCATTATATTTGCATCACTTCTTTTACAGACCTTCTTGTGACATTTTCTTGTTTTTGCCCAGGATGTAAATCTTTTTGCCTAAATTAATTTACTCTAATGCAAATGCAAAATCCAAATTGGAACCATGACATGAACCAAACGTCACCACTTCAGCGTAGCACTAACGCTGCATTCATGACCAAGTGGGAACTGGGAAGTTTCCAACCTCCGAGTAGGAAACTTTTAAAAATAAATGTTAAATTTGAACAACACTCCTACTCATAATTCCCACTTGGAAAGTTAGACTTTTCCAAGAGCTCCAACTTCTCCGAGTTGGAATTTTGTGACATCAATTCAAAATGGCGACACCCATGGTATAAAGTAAAAACAAGAAATAATAGCTTGTTTCAAGTCTTTTAAGCAGACATACAGGAGGATATTTAGATAATTCATTTGTTTAGATTCATTCGTTTTGTGCAAGATTTTTAATCAAACTGCCCATTTTCATGTTTTTTCCAGTGCTATTAACAGTGAATTATCATAGTCTACATCCTACATCCACTTTTAAACTAAATGAAGAACTAACCGAACAACTTTCCTGAACATTAAAAGCTATTTGAGAGCATTTTATAACCACACAGAAGCCAAACAAGCGCTGGCTTACTGTGAGCGTCCATTTGTTTCCGACCTTAAACAGTTGAGATTGCATGAGGTGGGAAGTACGAAGTTCAGAGTCGGAAAATACCAAGTTCCCAGTTGTCATAAACGTAGCATAAGGTCAAGCATCTACCAAGCTGAAAGCAAAGGGCATGGGCACATCCTAACTCCATTAGCAGAAGAGACACACTGACATGACTGAGTGGCATGGGAGTGTGTGTGGCACTGGTATGAATGTATCAAGCGTAGCAGTGTTGCTGGTTTTTTTTAACACTTTAATGTCACTGATGGGTGAAGAAACAGTCCATCAACCATCTCCACCCAACAGCGGTCCTGTGGTCAGATATTAACACTGATGAAGGGTAGAGGACGTTTAACACTAATTATGCACGGAAAAGATGAGCTACAGTGTCTAACTGTACACCTACAAGGTGGACCAACAAGGTAGAAGTGTCTAATAAAGTGGTCAGTAAGTGCTATGTGTCTGCTGCCCTCTGAAGTGGCTCAGCTCATTAGGGCAGAGCTTCCCAAACCGATCCTCAGGGACCCACAGCTCTTTCCTACCTTCCAACACACCTGTATCAGGTATTCAGTGTTCCTAATGGCTTGGTTTAGGTGCATTGAAAGCTGGGAGAGAGCAAAATTGGTGGGCCGAGTACCAGTTTGGGAAATACTGCATTAGGGAGGTGCTCAGAAGAGACTGATTCGAATGCATCCCGTCATTTTATGAGTTTTACACACTTTCGGATGGAGGTCGAAGCCGTATTGCAGGAATATGGTTGTCTCAGGACATCTCAGCTACAATTAATGCATTCTGGTTTTTAAGTGAATCATTGTAGTATAACGACAGAGAATTTATACACAGGCTGTTGTTTATTTATTTATTATTTATATATTATTTATATACAGTATACAATGGACTGTGTGATTGTGTTTTATCCATGTAGCTCCAGTGCAAAACTAAAGAAGCAAACTTCAGACGCCAAACATGTCTCTTAGCTACCGACTATTTGAGGTAAGAGGAAATTATGTATATTTAATTTTTGGCTGAACTGTTTTTTTTTTAAGACAAGCTGAAATGAAATCTGACCTTTTTTCCCTTGTTAGCTCGTGTCCTTGATCAGATTGTGCACGATTCATCTGTACTAATCACTTAAAAGACAAAATTCTTCTTTGTTCGTAATCTTTCACTAAAGTGCAGCGACTTTTCCCCGCCTCTAAACGGCATCTGATTTTTTGATGACGTCACTGTAGAATTGCGAGCAGGACAAAGAAATATAATAACCAATCATTTTATGTCATGTTTCCCCTCCCCTGAGTTAGCTCGCTCATTCAACAATACCGATTAACTTTTCACAAGCCAATCAAATCTCGATGGATAAAACCAAAGTCCCGCCCGCCCAAATATGCCGTTTCACTTGGAAATACGTCACGTTACAGAAAAAAAAGCGTTCGATTTTTCGTTTCACCTTGTCTTTAACATTGCGATAAATTCTTGAACTGAACTTGAAATTTCCCTCAGAACAACACACAATGACAGGCTGCACTGGAATATCCCAGTTCACCTGAGGCCGATATAAATAACTGAACGGTGAGCTTATCATGTTTTGCAGCGAGTTCGAGAAGCACAGTCGCTAATAGGGTGACATTAGAATGAGAGTGTTGATTTATTCATGTAATACACATACATTTGTGAACTGCAATCTCATACCTGGGTGTGTACGCCGTGTGGTTCTTGGTGAAGATATTTAACATAGAGAAGCTTTAAATATCAGGATTATATGTATGTATGTATGTATGTGTGTGTGTGTGTGTGTGTGTGTGTGAGCATGAAGCGAGATTGGCTGACAGCAAACGTGAGTGATTCAGCAGAGAAAGCAAGAGAATACGTGAGAGAGAGAGAGATGGAGTGAGAGGAAGGAAGAAATACGTACCCCTGGCAGAGTTTTCTGTTCGTGCAGTGCATTCTGGGCTTTGATGGCTGACTCACGAGCGCAGTAGGTGAGGAACGCGCAGCCTGGAGAACAGAGAGAAGGATTAAAGCATCACAGCACATGCCCACACACTATTGCCCACACACGCACACTCACACACACACACACATATACACACACACAAATAAACTCACTCATTCTGTCACTCGTACACAACTGTGCGCACACACTGTCTCTCCTTCACTCAAGATTTCTCCACACTTACACACAGACCTCTGCCGTTCGTACACACCCGGGTTGCCAGAACAAACTTCACTGTTCGAATACTATTCAAATATTTATAAGTGAAAAAAGTCACATTCAAATGTTTAAGATCCCATGTTCCACTTTTAGTCGGCTAACGCAAGTCTATTAAAAAAGGTTTCCTAAACTATTTGGCTAAATGACCCTTGTGTCGCTTGATGTAGGAAAAGAATTCTGAATAAATGCATATCGTTTATGGTGTACTTTATTTTGCTATATTTTTATTACGCATCACGTTTCTAGTTAAATATAAAAAAGCGAATCCAGTATGTGTCCTGAAAGTGATATGTGTTAGTAGTTAAAGGAATGCTTCAGAGTTTTTCACCAATCTTACTGTAGCATATTTAAGATTACCACGACAAGAATTTCAAAAAGAATAGAAAACCCAAAACTCAAACCTCTCTTACAATGGAAGTCTGAGGGCATTTGTTTGGGCGTCAATCAACATTTTTGCGAAACGTGTATTTGTGTAGAATGCTTTCATGAAATCTTCAGTCAAAGGTATTTGTAAATTAAGTTTAAATCTGTGTAATTCTTCCTTTCAGAGATGGGACTACTTTTTCAGAGGGAAGAATTTGTGGTTGTGTTACCAATGTAGACACGTGAACATGAAAGTGGCACATTGCGTATGGATACCACAAAACCTTCAGGAAAGTGTTAGTAACTGGAATTGCTTTTTATTGTATTGCTCCAGTGTTAGAAAGTTGGATACAACTTTTCTCTCATGTCTGTCTCATCCTAAGACCTTTATTGTAACGGTTGCGTTATTTAGTTCTAAATAGTTCTGTGTCGTTCTGTTGGCCAGTAGGTATGTTCTACAATGCCATTATTTTATACCATATGCAGTAAGCATATATAGTGAATGGGGAGATATTTGAAATTTATCCTAAGAATAGAATAGAATAGAATAGAATGCTCCTTTATTGTCACATATACATATACAAGTACAGTACAGTGAAATTGA
>JAOUQW010000021.1:5057775-5070002 GCA_028565825.1 Olivaichthys viedmensis | reverse complement strand
TCTCAGTGAACAAAGCTTTATGTATTGCTCTTCTGATGGTGTGCTCACTTTTGCTCTGCCTGATCGTGCTTTGGATATAACTGATGCCCCAATATGGTCCACGCTTTTACTCTCAACCTTCCAACACGCCTGTACCGGGTGTTTGGTGTTCTTGATTGCTTGATTTAGGTGTGTTAGGGACTAGGGAAGAACAAAAGTGTGGCCATGTAGCGGTCCCTCAGGCCCTTTTTTGGGAAACGTTGCTCTTCGACATTGTAACAAATTGTCACAGTTATGGAGGAGTATGTTCTGTGTTAAACCGTCTTTCTAAAATGATAACATTGCCTTTGGGAAATCAGGCATAGGTTGAAAACCGATAAGGACTTGCAAAATATAGATGATTAGGCTTTTATAAGACTTGAGTGTTATTAGTGCCCTTGACATGTTTAGTGAGTGTACATACACGGGTATCGGATTAGACTAGTTTTATTTTAACCTGATGCACTCCTTTGCAAATATTTCTATAAAATCAGGCAAATTAGCCAACCGTGTTCAATTTGAAACGTGTCTGCTGTCTCCCTAAACACATTTTTAACATTAAACTAAATCTTATAAGCATAAAAATAATACTGACGATGCTTCATATTCATTTATAGCTTCCGATGGTGACTTGTCATCGGAGTGTAACTGATAGCAGGGCAGTGTGCCGTGACGAGCCAATAGGAGAGCAGCGGTGAGATGACGGAGTGCTTCCTGCCGCCCAATAGCAGCCCTGCAGAGCAGCGGCGAGGGGCGGAGCATCAGAGCAGCGTTCCTCGGACTCCAAGCTCAGAGGAAATCAGTCCCACTAAATTCCCGGGCCTGTACCGCACGGGCGAACCGTCCCCCCCACATGACGGACACCACCACCACGAGCCCCCTGACCCTGCCTCTGATGATGATAAAGAGCACAGCAAGAAGAAGAACAAGTTCAAGAAGAAGGAGAAACGCAGTAAGCTTTTCCACTCGAGCAACAGATCTAGTTGTCTTTGCTGCCTTTTGTTGTATATTAATGTTTAAAAGTAACCAGGAAGTGGGTCAGTGTTCCTGTATTAGATTGGCCAGGACTTTAGAGTAATTGAAGCAACTTTTTGAAGTAGAACTTTCAGCTTTGCTATTATTGAAGCTGATCACATTTTTTATTTTTTATTAGTTTTGTTTTGTTTTGTTTTTTCTTCAGGTTTCAGTTTATATTTTGTTTTGTTTCAGTGTGGTTTTGTTCGTTTTTATTAGTTTTAAACTACTTTTAAATGTATTTATTTATGTAATTTTAGTTTCAGTTTTGTGATTTTAGTTCTCTTGATAAGCCTCTGGATGACTGCTGTGCAGGTGCACACATTTAAGTTGGGGTCCCCCCCCTTGATTTGGGCACTACGCAGGATGTTATTATGTGTAAGAGAATTCAATTAAAAATATTCACACACTGCCTGCCAGACACAGTTTTCCACACCAAACTAAAAGTTATGTGAATGTTTCACGGAAAAATGAAAACCGGAAATTTAATTCCCAACAGCATTTGATTTAATTTCAGTCATTTAGTCAGATTTCAGTAAACTAGCCAGCTATTAAAGCACTATGCTAATGTTTGCCAGCTAAGTTGTTAGTTTAGCTAATGTTCCCTCTCCAGCAGTAGCTATTTGACTGTAGTAGCTAAGTTAGGAGCCAGGTTCGCTAATAACCTAGCTAATGTTAGTCTTATATTGTATTGTATTATATTGTGTAATTAAAACCAAACAGTAGCAAGCTAGCTAACATCAGGCTAACTATTATATTATGTAAACCAGTAGCCAAGTTTGATAGCAAGATTTGGTGATTTGATGACTTTTTAGCATCAGACAGTTTCAAGCAGTTGGTCAAAATTCCTAACGAATCTAAACTGCAACAGATGTAATCAACAAGAATGAGACCTAATACCTATCGCTGTAGTATATGTTGTTGGCTCCATTTTGTAATTAACAGTTTGTATCGTGACAGCTAGCTATTAGCATGCAAACTAGTTTGAATTGTGAGAGTAATTAGCATGCTAGCTAATGTTTAAGCGATTAGGGATATAGCTGTTATTAGCTTTAGCTATTTTTTCCACCTTGGCGAAAGGCAAGCGAGGCGTATCATGTATCTTGCATACTTTTAAGTAAATTTAAGAATTTGTACTTTTGCACTTTAACACGGGTAAATCATTTGAAGCTGTGCTTCAACTTTTACCAGAGTCATTTTATAGATGAGTATTTGCACTTTACTTGAGTAATGAATTTGCGTACTTCTACCACCTCTGCCAAGGTTGCTAGCAAGCTAGCTAACATTAGGCATACTACTATATAATTAAAACCATTAGCTAGGTTCGCTAACAGGCTAGCTAAAATGAGCTATTATATTTTTTGTAAACCAGTAGCCAATGTCACTATCAAGGCTAATTATTATATTGTGTAATTAAAACCAGTAGCCAGGTTCGCTAGCAAGTGTTAGCCCTCACGCCCCTACATTGGTGACTACCATGTGATGGAGAGTGGCCGAGCTACAGGGTGGAAATTGGCAACGATTAAATTAGGTGCAAATAGCAATTTCTTTGTAGTTTCAGATTTCAATAACAATATTAATCTAGTTTTATTATGATTATAACTTAATTCCCCGTTAAGTTTGGAGCCAAGCTTAAGTGACTTGTGTAGCTCAACATTGGACTCAAATTTAGCCGGTTAACTCAATAATCCAGCTTTATAGTGTATTCGTCTGGATTTAATTGAACCAGGCAGAGTTGTACTGTAGCCGGTTTATAGTTTGTCCTGTAGTTGAACTGTAAATAGTATAATCTCAGTATTGCTAGTTTCCGATTTAGCTTTGCTCCATGTAATCAGTTCTGCAGTTAACCAACAGCTAACAAGCCTTTGTATTTTGTCAAATATAAACATTGGTTTTCTGTTATACTCTGCATGCGGGCCAGCTGTGTCGGATGTTTTTTTTACCCTGCATCTCGGAGAGAGTAGACTGTTTTCCACCCACTGGCTATAATTAGTCAACCTATTGTGGGCAAGCAGGAAGTGATGGACAGTTTGAGGACACACCCTGTCAGTCCCAGTCCTCTGTTCTCTCTGCTCGAGCCCAAAGCTCTCTGAGGAGACAGGCTCATAAGCACAGGCTGATGGGCTCTGATCGCTGTTATGAGCTCAGTTACTGAGTGCACACTCTGCAATGTAGGTGTCGTTGCTCTAAGGCTTTAGAGCTAAATGGGGAGCGTGTGCAGTAGTCTCACAGGGAATAGCGCTAAATTGTGAGCTGACCTCTTTTAAGCAGTTCTGGGTTTTTTTTGGTCTTGCCTCACCTTGACGAAGATTGGCTGGAGTATAGAGAGGAGGTGGCTTGGGATATTTCTCACCGCTTTGTAGTCTGCCTGCTTTGCTGCTTTTGTTATCAGCTCTGTAGTAGTGGATGTGAGTTCTAACTCGTTTACTATTTTCTTTCTCTGTTTAATGCTTTCTCTTTTTCTTTGCTTTCCTCTTCTTTTCTTCTCTTTCTCTCTCATCGTAGCTGAGGGCTACGCTGCCTTCCAGGAGGATAGTTCGGCCGACGAGGCCGAGAGTCCGTCCAAGATGAAGCGCTCCAAAGGCATCCACGTTTTCAAGAAACCCAGCTTCTCCAAGAAGAAGGAGAAGGACTTCAAAGTGAAGGAAAAAGGCCCCAAAGAGGAGAAGGCCAAGGACAAGAAGTCCAAGGACCTGACGGCGGCTGACGTGGTCAAGCAGTGGAAGGAGAAGAAGAAGAAAAAGAAGCCAAGCAGCGCAGAGCCGGAGCCCGTCGCTGTGGAGACTCCGGCCACTGTTAGGCCCATTTTCGGCGCACCGTTGGTCGAAGCGGTGAGGAGGACGGCACTGTACGACAGCATCCAGCTGCCTGCAATTTTCCGCGAGTGCATTGACTACATTGAGAGCTACGGCATGAAGTGCGAAGGCATCTACCGCGTCTCCGGTAAGCTGCTGCGTTACCCTGCATCCACACTAGCAAGCTACAAAGCAACAGGCGACCATTCATTTCTAATACAAGTTCGTAACACAGAGCCGTGATTCCAACGCTTTCTCAATTTTACGCAAATTAGTTATGAAGATTTAGTGACGAATCCAAATTATTGGCTCCAGTAAAGACCTCTCTGCCCTTTCTTGACCCCTTTCTCTCTCGCTTTCTCTCTCGCTTTCTCTCTCTCTCTCCGTGTATCTCTGCAGGAATGAAGTCGAAAGTGGACGAGCTGAAGGCGGCATACGACCGGGAGGAGTGCCCGTGCCTGGAGGAGTACGAGCCACACACGGTGGCCAGCCTGCTGAAGCAGTACCTGCGCGAGCTGCCCGACAGCCTGCTAGGCCGCGATCTGGCGCCGCGCTTCGAGGATGCATGCGGGCGCGCCAGCGAGGCAGAGAAACTGCACGAGTTCCAGCGGCTGCTGACCGAGGTTCCTGATGGAAGCAGGCTGCTACTGTCATGGCTCATAACCCACATGGACCACGTGATCGCCCGCGAAGCCGACACCAAGATGAACATCCAGAACATCTCCATCGTGCTCAATCCCACCGTGCAGGTGAGACTGACGTCACCTGAACTTTGCAAAGTTTAAAGGTTAAAAGTCAGAACACGTGTTGTTGGGTTTTTTTTGTTGTTTTTTTAAATATAATATTTGGGGATCTCCTCACATTCCATAATCTGCAATAAAATAATCAGCTCGGAGGATCTGTTTTGCCCCAGCTCTGTAAAAGGAAGAAAAAGCAAATAATGTGGACCACCAGCATCCAACCAGGACATGGAGGTGTCTCTGCCTGCTTTGGAGACAGCACTGAAGGAAGGGGCTGTATTTTTCTTTCATTTTGAATTTCAAAACCGCTTTAGCTATCTTTTACCAAAATCACTGACTAAACCTTTAAAGTTAGCATACCTTTAAATACTGTACCCTTTTAAAGTTAAGAGAATCATTTGCGTGGCATTGTACCCAAAAGTACTAATGTGGTAAATAATAAATGAAAGTAAATGGGGGGTATTGAAGATGGTCTTGTTTGTGTGATGCTAATAAACCCAACTGGCGTTCATGCTTTATTAGTAGCATTTTCTATACTGAACATCATAATTGGTCATACTTTATAAAGTTTCTTGTTTTTCGATGTTGGACAGTTTAGAGACCATTTGCTGCTACTGTAAAACTCAAGTCGTTTACAAATAACAGCAAACCAATTATATGTTGCATCCCCGCCGTTTCTTAAATCTGAAGTTTCTATGTTACTGTAGACTTGTGAGATGTCATTAAAGCCCCATTTCCTGCCATGTGCTTTTAAATCTCGCCCGTCTGGTATTAGTAAGTCAGGGTGACTGGCTTGAAGCACATTTTACTACTTCGAATGATCTATAATAACCTGGATAACTGAGAATCTTCATAGACATATTATAACTCTCTCCTCGCTTTGTAATTGCAGATAGGGAACCGGGTGCTCTATGTCTTCTTCACCCACGTACGCGAGCTCTTCGGTGACGTGGTTCTGAAGCCGGTGGTGCATCCCCTGCGCTGGTCCAACGTGGCCACCATGCCGGCTCTACCCGACACCCAGGAGAGCATTAAGGAGGAGATCCGGAGACAGGTGCGGCTGTAAGAGAGCACTAGTTTAGTGTGACCTGACCGCTGTGCTGAACTTACAGCTGTAACATAAACACAGTGACCTGTATACATACAGAATACAAACTTTTATACAGTCCAGCAGTTCTGCACGTTTTCCCAAACTCCGACAGGATTCGCCCTAGTTACACTGTACACATGAAACTCGTTGCCATGTTTAGGATAAAAACATTTGGGCCTGCCTGACACCAGCAAAGGGAAGTGAAGGTTTTTGTTTTTTTTTTCCTTCACATTTGCACAAGGAAGTCACAGAGTGGTCATGGGGGGGGCATAGCTCCTAATGGGGAAATGTGTGATACTCAAATGAGGTCTAATGTGTGTGTCTTTGTTTGACTTGCAATGCAGAGTGAAAGAAGGTGTGCACTGAAAAAAAAAAAGAGAAGAAATAGCATGCTGAGGTGTTTCTACTGAGCTGGACGATAACCAATAATGATCAGTGATTTAATGCCTTTAATTTGACACCTTTTTTTAAACAGTCATGGATACGGATGCTGGTGTAATTGCTGATGTAATGCTTGTGCTAAAACAGCATGTGTGCCACATGTGTACGTTTTCTCCTGCAGGAGTTCCTGCTGAACCGCCTGCACAGAGACTTGCAGGCTGGGATAAAGGACCTGTCCAAAGAGGAGCGTCTGTGGGAGGTGCAGCGTATCCTCACCGCTCTCAAACGCAAACTCCGCGAGGCCAAGAGACAGGCAAGGGCTCTCACTCACACACACACTCACACACACTCACACACACACTCACACACACACTCACACACACACTCACACACACACTCACACACACACTCACACACACACTCTCACACACCTCCACTTCACACCACTGCCACTAACTTTAAACATTCTTACCAATTACACAGGTTAATGAGCAATTAAACCATCCAGAACTACAATGCAAAAAGACTTTCTTCTTTTTGCATTGTCATTTCTTCTAATCATGTAGCGTAAAGGCATCCATTATCGACAGGGCACCTATGTTTTCTCGACATTTCGCTGCTGTTTTCCGTCCTGAGAAATAGAATTTTTTAACTCTTTTTATTAACGCCTCAAGGTACACACGTGTGTGTAATTATATGTCGATATTTATAAAACCTACATTAATAGGATTTGTTTATATTTACTTATAAGAAGACATGATTGATTAGGGTTCCGACTGCAATACAAAATTTGCGACTAGTTTTTTGTTACTGTAACTGTTAGGTGACAACAATTTAAAAACTGATGTTCACGGTAAGAGTTTTTTGATAGCAAGCAGACTTAAAATCTATAAAAAACTAAACAATTTTAACAGAAAATAGGACAATAAACGTTTTTGCAGCAAAAGACATTAAGTTATTCACTAATATTAATATCGACGTATACCTCACCTTTAGGGTAACGAGTGCTAACTCTCCTATTATTCGGTGTTACACTAAATATTTTGAAAGTATCTATAGTGGGTGCCTTGCCCGTTATATGTCACTTGCAAAGATTCTTCAGACTTCCTGTTTTAGGGCTACGCATTTCATGCACATTTTATAATTTCTGTATGTATTTATTTATTTTTTGAATGTGGATGCGTTCCCTTTCTGCTTTTTCTCACGGCACTGTGACGCCCACACGTTTCATACACGCGCAGGAGTGCGAGAGTAAGATAGCCCAAGAGATTGCCAGCCTGTCCAAAGAGGACGTGTCCAAAGAGGAGATGTCTGAGAATGAGGAGGAGGTCCTTAACATTCTGCTGGCTCAGGTAAGGCTGAAGCGACATGCTGGATTCAGAGAAGCTCCAGTTTCATTTCTTGACTGGAAGAGTGTAGTTTAGCTGTTCGCTCCATGTAGTCAGCTTGATGAGGTGCTCTGTTTTCTGGAAGCAATGGATGTAAGCAGTAGGTGGTATCCCATGTGATCTGATGGTCGTAGAATTGTACAATCTATTTACAAATAACCAATATATCAATTATCAATGTAAACGATATTTATGGGCCTAAGGCATTTCACATGTCTGGTGATCCTCCTGATGGCACATGAATGGAATGTGACAGAGACTATATTTATATAGTTTCTACACTCACCGAGCACTTTATTAGGAACATGTACACCTTCTCATTCATGCAATTATGTAATCAGCCAATCGTGTGGCAGCAGCGCAATGCATAAAATCATGCAGATACGGAGCAGCACTATATATTACAACACTTTTTATAATAATGATACTTTATTAGACTTTGTAATTAACTCAACAAAAACAAATAAGGTATTTAAATTGATTAATTATCATCCTCTTCAACAAAATGAATCCCATTAGTCTGCTAACGTTGTTGGATTTTATCAAGTTCATCTATCCCCTTGTCGTCATCTGGGTAAACGTGAGGCAGTGAGTAAGACCGAATTTAACATCCTAGTATCCCACAATGCCGATCGGTTCAGTGTTTTATAAAGTGTTACCACGCTTAAGCATAAGAATCTGATGAAGAGACTAATAATGATTAACTTTGTTCTTGATTGGTTCATAAAGAAGTAAACATTGTTACCGTGTAAAAGTGTGACCATTATTTTTTTAGTACTGTCCTACTTGTAGTCAAATTTTGAACAGCGCATGAGGGCTAAATGTGCCGGATGTGTGTACAGTGTGTGTGTCTGGCTCATCCTGCAGGAGAACGAGATACTGACCGAGCAGGAGGAGTTGATCGCTTTGGAGCAGGTCCTGCGCAGGCAGATCGCCACGGAGAAGGAGGAGATCGAACGGCTGCGCGCTGAAATCGCCGATATACAGAGGTCAGAGTTCAAAAACCACCTTTTAAACTGGGCTGATATTATTAGCTTTTTAATTAACGCCTCCAGCTCACTGTTAATCCACATTATAGTCTGAAATCTGTGCTAGGAAACTGTTACAATTATACTAGCGTCATGCGAAATGTTGTTGTGATGGGTTTTGGTGCCACTCTCAATGGTTTCTCCTCTGGAAGCAGCTACAAAATAATAAAACCATATGCCTAACACAAATGGGAGTTCGCAATCCCCTAGGTATTCGTGCTGGCATGAAGGGGGGTTTGTAAGATTATGATAGAAACGGCAATGTCAGATTGAATTAAACCTATTAAAATGTAACACTTTACTGTCACTTTGTGTGTAAAAAGTGACAATGAGTTGATTTGAAATAATCGCTGAATGTCGTGCGATAACCATTGTTTACCATTGCATCTTTAATGTTACTTAAAAACTAAAGGAGTACTTTAAGGCAAGTAATTTATGTTGAATAGGTACAGCTGATAAAAAAGGTTGGAGAGCCCTGGCCTTAATACTGTGTCTTTCTCGTACACACACAGCCGTCAGCAGGGTCGGAGTGAGACGGAGGAGTACTCGTCCGACAGCGAAAGTGAGAGTGAGGACGAGGAGGAGCTACAGATGATTCTGGAGGATCTACAGAAACAGAATGAGGAGCTGGAGGTGAAAGAAAGTGGTAGATGTGTAGGGAGAGGGAAAGGAAAGATGGATGATGAAGGAAAGATATGGAAATGGACAAAAGATTTCTTTAAGCTGAGTTGTTGGTGATGGTTATGTTGACAGGCTCATTTAATGCCCACTCAGTTTAAATCGGTAACAAATATTATTGCTATGTACTGTATGTATTAGATTATATATATATATGTGTGTGTGTGTGAGCGGTTCAGTTTACTGAACAAATGGGTCAAATTCCGGTCATATGATATTACTGGTGTTAATTCCTACTGTCGCGCAAAACACAAAAAAAAATTGGGCTATACAAGAATGACACCATTACGTAAAATCAATTATATCTGACTGGATTTTCTGTGTAAGCTATGTGAGCAGAAAGTTCCGCCTATACGAGCACACCAGGCAGCCATTTTTCGCCTCGCGTCGCTCAAATCGCTCTACGTTGGTTGCTAGTGGGCGTTCCTATCTTTAGTTTTACTGCCGGTTGCCATGGTTTCACTGGTAGCCAGGCTGGTGCTACATAAACGACATATATATGCAAAGCCACGCACTTTGACCACATATCAGATGTCTTCCCGCTAAAATAAAAATTCTAATGCATTAAAACAACGACATGTTTTCTTAAGCATGTCATCAATATTCATTTAAGAGACTTGCATTATTACATAGAAGGACTCGGAGAAATTAACTTCATTTACTTAAAAATTTATATGTATTTATATTAATATATTTTTACCGGACACCGTGTCCGACCGAATTTTAATTCGCCTCTCTTGCACAGTTTTTATCGGCTAACGGAAACTCTGATGTGTATTAGATTATTATAATGTATTGGTTATATTAGATAGTACAATAGTTAAAATACTTTGTGTTCGAAATCTTTGCGGTTTCTCTCTGCAGAACAAGAACACCCATCTGAACCAGGCCATCCACGAGGAGCAGGAGGCCATCTTGGAGCTCCGCGTTCAGCTCCGCCTCCTTCAGAGCCAAAAGCTGCAGCAGGAGCATACAGCTCCTCCCACAGCAGAGCAGGCCCCGCCCACACAGCCCAGCCCGGAGGAGCGATCTAGAGGGGACGACACGATCAAACGTAACGCATCCGTCTCCACGGCAGCTCCGGGTGATGCCAACGCCGCTGCATCCACAGCTCTGACCAATGGGAAGCCTGGAAAGGACGCTTTAAAACCTTCCCCGAGTAAAACATACGCTGTTAATCAAAATCCACCAATATAGATCAAACACATGATTGGCATCTATTGCATCGTGACATTTGGGATGACATTTTAAAGCGCTGGCAATCGCTCACAGGCTTCATTTGAGCCGAATACTGGGACCACAGTTGGGAAGATCCATAAATAGGTAAATGTGAGGGAACAGCTCATGTGGGAGAGGTGTAATGATTTTTATTTTTTTGAGGGGTGTTATCAATTAAATAAAAAATATTTAAATAAAAATACTACATTTTGACAATAAAAAATTGCTTAATCAACAGAAATTTGGTTAGGTTTTCGTTTCACCGTTGCTCAAACTATATATTGCCCTCTTAACACCCAGGCTACACTGATTCCCAGGAAAATACTGATTTCTGTCATTATTCAAACAATTATGAGAACGTATTTATAATAGCCAGCTACTTGCCAGAAAACGGTTAAAAGTTATTGCTTAAAGCGTATAAAAAATATATTGGTCTGTTCATTTCCCCTCTGATTTATTTTTTGGGGCCCAGGCCCAGGATTAAGATCCAAAATGTCTTTTTGGTTCTTTCTCGTGAACTGAAGGTGTGCGAGTGTGATGTGTAAAACCACTGTGCCATAAATGAATGACTACAACCGGATCAAAGTTTTACATTGAAGAAATAAAGAAGTTGAGACAGAGATGCGCTTATATTATAGATTTACTTTTTTTTTATTTAAATATGCTGTTTATTTGTTTTTATATATATATATATGTTCTTGCTGCACTGGAAAAGTACCAAATGCACAATGCATTTGATGTGGCTCATAGACATCTGGTAATAAACACCTGATGGTCACATTGTCAACTTGGTATTTGAGTTTAAAAAAGGTTTTGTAATGTGTTTAGAAAGTCTTTTTACACAGCACACGTTTTAATTTAAAAATGCGTCGACTCAATGTGTTACCAGTAATTAATCGATGTCTATCAGATAAGTCTACAAGATGGGGAAAGTTTAGTTTTATGTTTGTTTTAATCACGACTAAACTGTCTTTCTAATTGATCTTGCTTAATTTTGTTACTTTATTTGTGATTTGCTATGGGAGGGAAAAGACTCAGAATGCGTGTTCCACTGTGACCTATGACACTTCATTAAGCCCTATATATATATATATATATAATGTCTGTTTCCTCTTTCTATATTTGTGTGTGTTGTCTTTTTCTCATGCTGTCAGAACTAGGAAGTTCTTTTGAATTTAGAAATACTGCATCAGTCCAGTCATCACTTCTGGTGACCGATAACTCCTTTTTGCTTCTTTTGTGGTTCTCTTATGACTTATTGCGCAGATGAAGCTCTTGTATCTGCTAACATTTGAAACGGTTGTTCATGCTCTTCGTATGGATTTTTGTAGCCCTTTCTGTCATTGTTATCAGATGGGCGCTATAAAATATAATAAATATAATATGTCAGAAGTAAGTCCTTCCAGTTGTTGTATTGAAACTAAAGCGGCCTGGACGGGAACGGGGTCTATGAAGACAGTTTGCACAGGGCCCAGAAATGTGTGGAACGCCTGTGGTGGAAGCAAAAAACGAAGTGAAATCTAAATGTAAATTGCATCAAATGAAATGAAACAAAATAACACCACAGCCATTAGAACTAGCTGTTAGAAGCATGTCCACTCTGTGGTCAGTTTATTACCTTGCAGCTACATGCATTGGCCATTTTATCAAATGCATCTACCATATGGGTCACTTTGTAGGTATACAATTTGACTGTAGCCCATCTGTTGCTATGCACAATTTGTCAGCCACCATAGAAAGGGACCACTACAGGACCACCACTAAGCAGATATTATTTGGGCGGTGGACCATGTTCATCTAATGTTCTTGCTGCACTGGAAAAGTACCAAATGCACAATGCATTTGATGTGGCTCATAGACATCTGGTAATAAACACC
>JAOUQW010000021.1:5046852-5057675 GCA_028565825.1 Olivaichthys viedmensis | reverse complement strand
AATAAGTCTGTAATGTAATGAAACGTGGAGAAGGTGAAAGGGGTGTGCAGACTTTCCGGCTTGACTGTATATATATTCAGTTTGTGGTGGATATCCTGCTGAAAGAAACTCATGCCGTGTGTAGAAGGACAATTGACACGTTCAGACATCCTTGCCATTTATATGCTGTAGTAGCTTTAATTGCCGCCATTTTTGCAAATATATTTGTTTGGGGTGGATATACTGTTGCATAGAGAATACAGTCTATGCAAGGTCAAGATGAAAATGCACATACATTACTGTAGCTTTGGAGAGTTGCACTGTGCATTGTCTTTTCTTTATAGTACAAGCACATTTGGTAGCCTGTACGGGGTAAAGGCAAGAATAAATTGAAAAACCTTTTACTACTTTGTTTTGCATCATTCTGTAATTCTGTAATTCTCTTTCTGCAGGACTCATTCCAGACCCTGAAAAAGTGGGTGAAGGAGCTGAAGGAGCACGGCCCAGAGGATATAGTGGTGGCGATAGCAGGAAATAAGAATGACCTGGGTGATATACGGTAAGCAGCTCCCATCTCTACCTGCCCAAGCTTTCCTGGCTCTCCCTCTGCTGTTCAGAATGAGTCTACAGACCATAGCTCTACATCGACAATGCACATCAAGCATTTCTGAGTAAAGGGTTGAACTTACCCTACATTAGCAGTTTGATTTCTAGCTACACAGGAAAAACCCGTATGAACCATTTAGTTATCTAGCCAGCCTGCAAATGTAATAGCTTATTTAATGTGACCTAGCATAATTAAATATTAAGACGATCTCTCAATATTATACATTTAAATGTATTGCTTTACTAACTGTGTGTACATCTTAGACTGGATAAACACTGGTTAACACACTTGCTTTATTTTTTTTTTAAGTTAAGCCACAGACCTTCTTGTAGCTACAGTATATGACGTTTTCTTTGCCATAGAAGTTGAAACTGCAGCATGCTGCACCAAACACTCCACTGCATTACTGCTTTGACTCGAAAAACTCCTGATACAGTCAGTGCAACTTGGTGTGTCAATGTCATGAATGGAATTAAAATCTCGATAATAGGCATCTTAGGTGATGTAACAACATTTAATCCAAAGGGGCTGGGAAAGTGGGAGGGCAGGTTTACATGGGGTATTGCTTTTGTTCAATTTTTCTTTTTTCTTTTTATAGCCTGGCATCCCTCCTCAAATCAAGCCCGGGTTTGATATACGTCGAAATATGTATTTTGTGCCCTCTGACCCGATGACGTGTTTTTTGCAGGGAAGTTTCCACAAAAGATGCCAAGGAATTTGCCGAGTCGATCGCAGCAATATTCATCGAAACCAGTGCTAGAAATGCTGTCAATGTCGAGGAACTCTTTCAAAGTATTAGTAAGTGTTATCTAAATCTATTAGGAGCCATCCTCCAAGCTTGTTAGGGCACTGAGGTGCTAAAGCTTATTGTAACCCCTAATTGAACGTGCTTGTGTACAGACAAGATGACACAATCGAGCCATTTGTCAGTGTACATACTTACCAACACGCTTACAGAGCGGATGTTGAAACGCAAACGTGCATTTGTCAGTATCAAAGTCTCTGTTCCGCAGGTCGGCAGATCCCCCCACTGGAGAACACGGATGTGGACAGCAACGAGTCGTTCAAGATCACGCGCCAGCCGCCTTCATCAGCTAGACGCTGCTGTTAGATGAGTGGAAAATTCGGCTTGCGCTCTTCTCCGTAGCTGGATATTTAAGTTGGCTTTATAACCGTCATAACCTATAATCTGATGTCAGCCTAACTTTAGTGCTCAAGTTTAAAAATATATAATAATAATAATAATAATAATAATGAGTTCAGCAGTGTTAACCATGTAGTAGTTTAAAGAATTGACAATAAGACACAAAGCAGATTGAATAATATTTTGCATGTTTAATGCAGGGGAGCAGAGTTAGCAGGCTAACTCTGTAAAATTAAATTCACGAGTAACAGAGCCATAGGTCTTAAAGCAGTGGTGTCAGAATCCGGTGCTGAAACTTCACAGCCCTGAAGAACTCTGTGCTTTCCATGATTTTAAGTTGGAAATGGGTGCTGTTCTCTTAAACTCTTAAAGCCCGATATCGCTGTTTTTAAAATACTAACAATCTTACGAATGCTGGACTAGTATCAGCTTGCGATGTTCATGTGTTCATATTCATGAGGACAAGAAAGACAAAGAGTCTAAACGAAATCCAAAGTCACGAGTCTTAAAGTTCGAAAGCGTTTGAGGAGTTTGAAACTTCTCAGCAAAAAGCAGAATTGCTTTAAAAAGAAATTGCTCAGCCTGTTTACATATTGGCATATTATGGATCAGGTACTTCACCAACTCCATCAACTCACCACTATATATCCACTCATGTAGAAAGTAATCACAGAGTCTCTTTTGTAAACATATGTGGTCAAATCGACAATTAAAAACTAATGTAAAATTTAGGTTAAGAGACAGCTTAAAACAAATTTAAACTAAACTCCAGGTAAGTTAATTAAGTAAATATGGCACAGGTGGAGTATAACCATTGCTCAATGCTCAGTCACAAGTAGAGGATAGGATATGATAGCCTGTTAGGAGTCCTTACAACACATAATCTGTATTACAAAGCTACACATGTCCAATTTTTATTTTATTATTTACAACTCCTCTCTCATCTTACTCTGTGCACTGTTTTCATTTTAAGAGGAGACATTCCAAGTATAATAATAATAATAATGATCATTCCTGTTTTAAATTCTATCAACATTCAGCCTGAAAGTGCTAGCAGATGTTAAAGTCTCCTGATTTCAATGTCATGTTGATTTTTAAAAACATGCTTGGCCTAAATGTCAGCAATATACATGTAGGATATGTAATATTTGTAATATGTGCGTGTATTATTCCGGACGTTTGCATGACTGATGCATCAATAGCTGAAAACCTGGGTTATTATAAATGTCGCCAATAACTTATATGGGATGTTCAACTATCCAAAACACTTGTAATTATTACTAATCCATTAAGTGCTCTTAAACGTGTGGTACTGTAAGAGATAAAGATGCTAATACCTACAGTAGTTAGCATTGTACTTTGAATGTGCATGCCGTCCACAAGTGCCTTTATACATGAAGTATTTACAAATGTAGTTGTAAAAGTCGATTCAGCTTTTAATATGTACACATGTTAGCAGTAAGAGGCGTTGATGTTATTATCAATCAGTATTAAATATGTTATTATCATGTTATTGATGTTATTATCAATCACAAAAAAAAAAAAAAAGCATTATGCATTTACATATTGGTGATCGCGCTAAAATTGTGTACATTTTACATTTCGTTACAGGTCTGTTTTTCAGCGTTACCCTGTCTGAGTTATAGTTTAGTGCAAAAGTTTGCGTCCCCCAAAGTATTTTCATGGGGGGGGAATGTATGTCTATTTCTATTTTAATTCCAAAAACTAAAAATGAAATGTGGGGGTATCATGCAACAGGACAATGATCCAAAACACTCAGCAAAATGGGCAAAGAAAAAAGAATTAAGTCAAGGTTTTGCGAGGATCCTCTCGGTCTCCAGACCTGATTTGAAAAAAGGCGGTGTTTAATATCTGGCAGAGTTAGAACAAATGTAGCTAAAAGAACAAGCAAATACTGGTCAAGCAATTTGGCAGCTGAATGTCTTGTTAGTATAAGATAAATGTCTGTGTCTTCATTTTTTTCTAAGGGTATCCAATCTTTTGCACTCAACTGTAAATGTGGGTTGTTTTTTTTTTTGTTTTTTTATTGATAGTTCTAAAAAGTTCATCCAAGTCAAAAGCTTCTTTGCCTGGTTAAAGAATGTGATTACAGAACAACCACCAGGGGGCAGTGCGAGTTTGAGCCTTAAAACAAAATACATTATGCTGTGTCACTTTATCTGTGTCAGTATGTGTGAAGTCAATGAAAATTGAGGCTATGTCTGTTTCAGTTGAAACTCTTGATTGTGTTAACCACTAAGGATATGAAAATTAAATCTGAAATAATTACACTGTTAATGTTAGGCCATACCAGGATTTTTTTTAAACGGTAGATTTATCTATAAAGAACATACCCAGAGAAAATCCTCATTCACCTTCTAAAACTTGCAACTAAAACAAGGCCTCTATTGTGTACCACCCAACGTAATTATGCAATTAGTCACATAGTATAATGCGTAAGGATAAAATTGGGTTTTTAATTTACAGCATATCCAT
The DNA here is from genome assembly GCA_028565825.1 of Olivaichthys viedmensis. Taxonomy (NCBI): domain Eukaryota; kingdom Metazoa; phylum Chordata; class Actinopteri; order Siluriformes; family Diplomystidae; genus Olivaichthys; species Olivaichthys viedmensis. The sequence goes on along the minus strand of JAOUQW010000021.1, from coordinate 5,053,449 downwards.
CTCTGTTCTAATCCAACACAGCAACCAGGGCATAGACGTCTTTTTTATGCTTTTTGTATGCTGATGCATTGCTTACCAATACTGCCTATATGAGCTATAAGCAGCAATGCCCTTATTATTTAGATAAATTATTTACATCTGAAGGACTTGTGCTGATCAGAGTAACATTTTGTAATTAGCAGTTTGTTAATAAATATGTATTTGAACTCCATCTTGCCTTTTTGTATTTTTATTTTATATTTGCTTACTGTAATATGTGCATTGGACCTGATGATGGGTGTTGAGATTTACGTCTTATTGCCTCCAAATCCAGGCAATATGATATCTATGACGTTAAAGGTATAGTCAGCAATTTTGATGGAAGTTAGCGAAAGCTGTTTTGAAATGTACACCCCCAAAACCCCTCCACAGCCACGCTTTCAAAACGTGCACACGGACTGCCTAGGCTAGAACATCTGAATGCTAGTGCAATTCAATTTCTGAATTGACTGGCAAGTAGAGGTGCCTGATTGGTTGGATGTTGGTGGTCCACATCATTTTGGTTTTTTATCCCGTTTAAAGAGCCTGGGGCGCCAAAGAGACCAGAGTTTTACTTATGAGCAGATATTTTATTGAAGCTGACGGAAGCCGGAACTTTATAAAATATTACAAAAAGGAATCTGACTTAAAAATCATTGACGCCACCTTTAATCAAATTAATCTGATATAACTGAATGTACTGACACAAATTAATTTATTAATATACATCTTGTGGAACTCAGGGCTTCTGGTTTTTACAGAATGTCGCTTATCAGTCTATCTCCCCTCCCCCCCCCCTCCCCAAGGCATTGCAGTAGTGTGAAGCTCATCTTATGTGTTTCAGAGACTTTTCAAAGTGATATATTCTTACAATAACCTTTCTGATAAGAAGGTACAAGGGTTTTTATGAAATCAGTGTACTACATGCTTGAGTAATGGTAGCTTATTGTCTGGTACTCCTGTTCTGATGAAGGTCATTTGTAAGTAAATTGCCATCGTGATTAAAGAGGCATGCAGTTTGGTTGTGGTCCTGGGCGAACGTTGAAAATCTCGACTTCAACTCTAACATCCAATTCCTCATGATGATTTATGGCAATTTTAGAGATCAAAGCTCTTGTTTTTTATATATATCTGTACTGCCCAGAGAAATTGATGAGTGAAAACCTTACACTCTAGTTGTATTTTCTGTCTGTTCCCAAACATTCAGTCATGATCTGAGATGTGGAATCTGTTTCCCACTACACTGATTTAACACAGTTGCCGAAACCTTTTCAAATCCAGAAGTCCATGACCCAATCAAATGTGTGAAGTTGTGTGAAGAAATGTGTCTCACAACCTGTCGTGAGTCTCAAGTAGCACTTAGTATCACCTTGACGGAGTCATTGAAAGACATTAGAGGAAGATTGGGTTGAGTACCAGTCTGGAGTGGGAGCTCCTGTCCCTGTGGTAATAAGCTTTTTGTTGGGTGTAGATTACTCATCTGTGTGAGGTAACACTCTCTCTGACCTCCTGGCTTCTCTCTTGTCTCAGGCTTAACGCTGTAATACCCGAGGTGGCTCAGGTTAATGTTAAGCGTGTTTGTGTGCAAATATGTGTGTGCGTGCGTGCGTGTGTGTGTGACAAGTCGGCGAGGGGGAATATTATGGTGCGCCTCCGCTTCCTTCCAGCCACTCATCACTCATCTGGACCCTCTAATACAAGGAGGGAAGAACTGGACAAATGGAAAATAAGAACCTGTTGCCAAATGTGAGGAAAATGTGTAGCCTACATCACCATGGGAACTGTCTTCATTCACATGAAGGTGGGTGCAAGAGAATCAGGTTCTCTACACTTTAACCACAGAGTTTCTGAAGCTGCCTGATGGAGATGGAGGACGATGGACTTGTGCTGATTCGAACCCTCTGCTAAAAGATATTAAAGATGCAGTAAATTACATTTTTGTGTTTTGTGCAAGTCACATATTACAGGCTTTCTGCTAGTAACACTTTCACTGAACAAGCTAAGTAAGCTTAGCTAGTCACAGTCACATGGTTGGCCATGGCGTTGGACCAGGAAGTGATTTTGTTTTTGATTTTTTAGGATGAGGTAGAGATAGTTTGTGAATAATTAATGAGAGAGTACACACTACTAAAATCCTTATGCACCTTCCCATATTACACCCAGCTTTTCCATATCTGTTGCTATTCCATTTTCTGTTTTTTTAAATAGAAAATTCTGCGTGACGTGCCATTAAATGCCGGCTTTTATTCAAGAAAATGATCCTAGCTGAGCACAAAAGGGTAATGTCTGCTTCTCTGTTCATCTCCAGTGGAAGTGAAGGACGTTCATTCACTGCACTTATTAGTTCGTTCTGTTTACTCTATCTCTAGATATCTACCAGTTCAGCGAAGGCTGAAAATACCACATAATGGCCCTTTTCTCGCTTCCTTTCAGAACATTTTATATTAAGCATAAGCATAGCGCTAGGACATTTCCAATATTTCTATTGCGTCATTTGTTCTCTCTTCCTTAGTCACTTTGCTTCCTAAAGTGTATTTTTGGAGACCTTTTCCAAATGCACAATACGGTTTTGTCTGAATTATTATTATTAGGTCATTTAAATATAAATGAAATGTTCAGAGCTTATAAAAATGATAATGTCATTTAATTCTGCATTTCAGAAGGGAAACGTGCCACCCTAGCCCTTCAATCAGAAAGGTCAGCGCTGCCTCTTTTTACTTGGACAGAAATGCCCAAGAGGTGCTCACGTAACAGCAGAGGACTGTCGAAGCTTGAGAGCTGTTCTGTGTGGATCCTGACACATGAATGGGGGAATAACTGTAGGCTAGTAAGAAGACACAAGGCAGCAATCATTTCAAGCTATTTCTATCCAGTCTTTGTGTTTCTCAGGCTGGTTTTGTACATGACCAAATGAAAGCTTTTCGATAACTCGCAGCTCTTTCCTTTCATTCACATGCCAGTGGACTCTCAGCTCAGGTAGCTTGCCTGAGTGCTAAATATGGAAGAAGAAGAACATAGAATACTAAATTACTGTTTACACCAGCCATTAGATGTTCTTGTACACTTCTGATTAACCCTGCATGGCTGTATAGCCACACCACATTAACAAGTAACAAGTATTGTGTTTCCATGGTATTATGATATTTTCATGTATGGATATTTGAACTGGACAGATTTTGTATAGCGACATACACCACAGCGCTGTTGAATTCTCGATTCTGATTGGTCAGAAGGCGTTGATTAATATTCTATAACTGCACGGCTCTGACAGTAGTGCCGGCTGCAAGGCAAATCGCAGGTATATATATATTTATAGTAATGCACTCGTATCGTTTCTATAGTAACAACTAATTCACAGGGACTTGTATGGCAGACACTTACATAATTTAAGCCTAACAATAAAGGGATTTTTAAAAAAAAGTGTTATTTAACAAAGAAATACGTATAATGGTTGCTATGGTGACGCTATCTGTAAGAAGAACGTTCATTTAACATTTATGGAAGGAGACTTTGCAACAGTCAGAATCGTTGTGTAATCGTTGGCATATTGCTGTGGTACGAACAGAATACCATGTCGTGTCATGTGAAGGATTTTTTTTTCTACTTTTAGCCACAAAAAAAAACTGCTAACAAACCATCAGCTAGCTAACTTGGCTAATTTTAGTGATGAACAAAAACGTTTCAATTGTTAAGCTAATTGATCATTAAATCACTAAAAATATGACAATACAAATTGATACTAAATACCGTCTCGTGTGATAAATATGAGCTAGTTTACTAGCGGTTAGCTAGCTGCCTATCTCTTAGGAATGGCAGAAGGACGTTTTCAAGGCGTTCCCAAAAGGCATATTCATAGATGCAGGCATTTTTAGTGGGGTAATGGTGTAGAGCTGTTACTATGCCATTTTAGTAGTTTCTTGGGCATTAAACGATATTAAACAATTTATTATTCTACATAGATTATTTCCAATGACTTAAAATTATATGTTCAAGGAATCTTAAGTGTTAATGAGTGAACAAATCGCATGACGCCTTTTGTTTTATTGAGTGATGGTGTTTTGGTGCCATGTGGTGTTAACATCTTTATACTCGACGCCACACACAGTCCCCCGCCCTACGCCATCACTTCCACACCTGCATGTAGCACCTGCAACAGACTCTGTTTGAACAGACAGTAAGTGCGTAGGATGTAACCTTCACCACCGTCTTCTGACAGCTCTTTAGACACGTGAATGCGCCGCGAGCCGTCACCAGCTCGCTCCATACTGCTGTGGAGACCAATACTTCTCATTATGACCTGCCAATCAAGCTCCTTGCTCGCCTTTGCCTGTTGAGCAGATCACAGCGCTTCCTTGCAGGACTACTTTTAATAGTTGCAGTCTTAAATGCCAGCCGTAAGAGCAAAGCTTGAGCCAGACTGCCACCAGTCTGGTTAAAAAAATGCATGAACTTTATCTGTTCTCCTAAAACCCCGAGGCCTATGTTCGTCCTCAGAAATGGCAAAAGGAAAATTTGAAGCCTCTCCTTTCATTTACTAGACAATATAGCAAAATAACATACAGTACTGGACAATATTTTCAGATTGCATTACCACATTAAAGGGAACACAGTAAACAAAACTGTATTTTTATATATACAGTATATATACATATACAGTCAAGTGCAAAAGTTAGCATACCCTTTGGACAAAATTAAGAAGACATGTAAATGTAATTTATACCAGCAAGACATTTACTGGTTTTCACAGATGTTCCTTCATCATCACACATAACAAAAATGATTAAATAGTGTATGTTAAGATACTAATAGTGAAACAAATCAAAATGATATCAGTTCAAAAGTTTGTATTCCTTCTTCTGAATGTGATGTAAACATGTACATGTATAAATGTGTACTGTATGTCCACCCTTTGCCTTTATAACTGCCGCCGACCTCTTTCGAATCTTCTGAGCAGTTTTTGGACCCTCTCAGTTGTAAGCCTAACCTTAGCCTTTGTAACGTTTCACTTGATTTGTATAGGGGTGTTGCTTTCTATGGAAGATAATACCTAGATCCAGGACGCAGCCACTATACTGATTGTTTGTGCACCACCGCCACAATGTGTGCCCCGCACCCCAACTGAGCCAGCCAATGAGATCAGAGCTTATTATAATACAACATCAGCATCCACAAAATGACCTGTTATTCACAGTGGTGAACCAGACAAAAGCTGAATTAAAGTGTTTTTGTCTTTCTACCCTCATGTCTTTTGTGGACAAAAAAGGGACAATACAGTATGTCTCCTTTAATTATTACACATTAATCACCGGATTGGCTACAGGAAAAAGAAATGACTGCTGGAGTTGTTGGTTGGAAATCATTTAACCTACATGAGTCTCAGCCTGACATTTACCATCATAACAGTCAATATTTGTAAAATAGCATTTCTCACACCAAACCCTTATAGGGGAGAGTGGGGAACAAACTAACGCAGGGTACAAAGAAACAGATTTTTTATATGGTTCCATCGGAGGTACTGCAACGTATTTCTTGTCAAATAACAACGATCACCCCTTCTTCGTTTGAGCAGAAAGAATTGGAGCAAATCTTTCAGATGCATATCATCTTTCAGAGATCACATAGTGAGTATTTTTACCGGAAGTGTTTTTCGATTGTTGTGTTTCTGGTGCATGTCAAAGAATCCGAATGTATATCATTTTAATCAGCGTCCTGTTGACTATCAGTCAGCATGCTTTTCATTTGTCTTTCTAGCAGGCAGGGATAGATATACAAGCAAAAATCCAGCCTGTACCTGGCGGGGTTAGCTTTAACATCGTGTTACAACTATGCCACCTACCAGTAGGCCTATTCCTAGTCATATTTGAAATGTTTTGTTGATGTTATCGCCAAGAAATTTCGAAAATAACTGTACACAAACTACCCACACATGATAGAAAACTTATATTTAATAAACATAATAAAAATTTAGTGAACAACATACTTATTGTCTTTATCCCAGATGAGAAATAGAAAGAGGGACAACAGATAAGGGAGTGCCCAGGGAGATTTTAGAGATGACAGCATCAGAGGTGTCCACACAACTGATTGAATTGAATAAACTAAAATGTGTAGAATGATCATAGCTTGTCATCAATATTACTGATTGGCAATCTGATATATATAACAGATTAGGTCTATATGTTTCTGCTAGCCTAAATCATAATTTAACATGAGAAATGAGAAATATTCCATCCTTTTTACACGTTGTTTGAGATATGGGGTAGTAATCTTGATGGATGTGATTGATGCAGTTTCTTGGTGGTCTGGACCATTGAGACCCCAGTGTAGATCATCGATATGTAACAAAGTAAGAAGTCTATCATATGATGGCAAAACATAGACCTATATGAAATATTATCAAACTAAATATGATCAATTGTTGTACTGAACATTTTATTTGGCTAGTAACATAACGAATTGTATAGAACAAATCTGCTTTAAAGCGGTTTTTAAACCAACCTACAGAGTTCAAGTTCAAGTAGGTTTTTATTGTCATTTCTCCATATACCTCGTATACATTGAAATGAAATGTCGTTTCTA
>JAOUQW010000021.1:4977354-4991612 GCA_028565825.1 Olivaichthys viedmensis | reverse complement strand
CCTCCTCGTCTTCAGAGCACTCCATGGATTGGCCCTCTCCTATCTCTCTACAGTGTTGCAGCACTGTAATGAAAAGTGTTAATGGCAACAAATGGTACAGTTTGGTGTTTTATCTGTGAATGAAACACAGACAGAATATAATATAGGTTTAAATTTTTATAAATGTTCACTTTAGATAACTAATCACTGGCTGCATTCCTGCCAAGTTAGCATCTCTACGAAGCATGTGAACATTATTCATTGTGCTTCGTTAAACTTGTCCCCTTATCTTTAGATTTTTCTGACACATGCAGATTGTTGCCGGATAATTTCTCGGCACCATTTAGCAAAACTCAGCTTTTAGTCGTCTTCATAAATTAGCCAGGGGAAATCTGCAAGATTAAATCTGCAAGTCTTTTATGTTAACCTTAGTGCCATATTTAATGATTCATGATGCTGAGACAGTTCCTGATCTAGATATGATTCAGTGTCCCGAACTCTGCCGTCTACTACAGAAAAAATAACGCTTCATTTTGTTCTCATTACCAGCACTGATGGCCACATTGAATTTGATTTCCAGTTTTAGTTGCCTTCGCCATTTGTGTGACTACACTTGAGGAGATGCTCAGACAGATGGGAACTCTTCAATCTTCCACACGCCAAGTAGTGAGAGTAGTTCACAAATGATATAACTGATTACTTGATTACCATGAGCACTAAGACTACAGATGGAGATATGTACCACACACACACACACACACACACACACAGTTCTTTTGCATTGATGCGTCTGAAATAGAGCAGTAAGCACAGGATAAAATTCTCCACAAGAATTTTTGTACTCCTCGTACAACCCAGCGGTGTGATAACCGTACAGTCCGATATGGTGGTTTTCGGTATATAATATCTGCAGCCAGCTTTATATTTCTAAAAAGGTGCTGTGTTGCAGTATTACACGGCATCGACTATTACATTGGTTAGGAAACCTTCTAGAATATTATTTTATTGGACTTGTTAGAGGATCGCTCTTATTCTTCAGTACTTTTTCAACACAAAGGAGAAATACTGTTTTCTCTGATATTGAGCCGTTCTTTAAAAAGTGCTAGCCTTTTTTTTAAAAGTTGTGTAGCACATTCTTGTGACATCATCTATACCAGTATACGCATCATCAGCAGTATAACTGTTTCAGGTTTTTATTATTTTCCTATTACAGTATACTGAGATCTCAACACTGCTTCACCTGCTTCAGACTGCCATTCCTTTTTCATTTTCCACCTGGAACTCAATCACAGTTATGATTTCTCTCTTTCTCCTTTTCCTCTGCCAGTGCGTGATCGTGTCAGAACAAAGATGGAGCGCGACATCCTCGCAGACGTCAACCACCCGTTTGTAGTCAAACTGCACTACGGTGAGTCGGAGCAAGCGCTCTCCATCCATAACGTGTCTTTTCCTGCCTTTCGTCTCAGTGTGGGCTTGACAAAACAAGAGTGAAGTTGCTTTCCTTTTTGAACTACTTTGTCCCTGAAGATTTGAACAGGACTTGGGCTGTGTGTGTGAATGATAAATTAGACTTTAATAATTAGATTTGCATCTCATATAGTAGTACAGACACACAATCTAATAACCAGAATCAGATTTTTGGATGAATGGCCGATAGATAGTTGGATTGTAGATTATAGATAGATAGATGGATTGTTGGATGGCTGGAGGGAAGGATGAAGGGATAAATAGATGTATGATGGATGGCTAGATGATTGGATAGACGGATGTTTAGGCAGATGGATGGATAAAAGCCTGAAGGAATGAGGGATACATGTATATGGATGGATAGATGCATAGATAGAGGGATGGAGAAATAGACAGATACAATGATTAAAAAAAGGCTTTTTGTGTTTGGGCACATTTGCGATTGTAGATGTACATGTGTAAATGCGCGCGTGTGTGTGAGCAGCTTTTCAGACGGAGGGTAAGCTGTATTTGATCCTGGATTTTCTTCGGGGAGGTGATCTCTTCACCAGACTGTCGAAGGAGGTACTGTATCACCTCCACACACTCACAGGCACTGAATAGAGTGAACCAGAGTAAACTCATTAATAAAATTGAGCTAATTCACTCTTATTAGACTCATATTGGACTCTCTCACTTTTTACTGGAAAAGAGCACATGACTAATATTGTGTGTGTGTGTGTGTGTCACGGCTGTGTGTGTGTGTGTGTGTGTGTGTGTGTGCGCGCTGTCAGGTGATGTTCACGGAGGAGGATGTGAAGTTCTACCTGGCAGAACTAGCTTTGGGTCTGGATCACCTGCACGGCCTCGGCATCATTTACAGAGACCTCAAACCCGAAAAGTACCGACCTCACCTCTCTCTCTCTCACACACACACACACACACACACACACATCTATTGACTAAAAGTTTAAAATCTGTCATTCTTTGTAAAATAGAAAAGGAAGTTTGAATTTGAAGACAAATTTTAAGTTGGTTTGAAAAAGCCACGTTTTAGAAAAGCTGCTTTACAGTTTTATAAGTGTCACTAAATCATAGGCAGTATGAGGAAGTCTGGAGGGTACCAGCACAGATGCAATGGGATGGAATGATGCACGTTTGCTTGGGAAAATATATGGAAGGCAATGGGAGAAAAGCAATGAATTTTTTTTTACAAATGTTACCTGGCCATAAGTAGTGTGAGAAATGGTGAGATTTGGTTGAAAGCTGGAAGAGTAGGAAGAATTTGAGGAATAAACTATTAAAAGGCAGGAAGGAGGAATGAAAGAGGACTAGGATGGTCTTACCCTGAGAGTTGAATAACATGGCCTTAAGTAGAATATTAAGGATGATGGCAGTATCTTGAAAAATTGTGGGAGTGGGAATCGTAAATATAATCTGAGATGTTGCAGATGTCTCTTTAGTATGAGGTGGCATGAATGATAAGTGGAATATTTAGGGAGGAGAAGAATATGAAGCAGATTAAATGTGGTATAGCTAGATGATCTGACATGTGGCTTAATTATATGATTAATTCAATGGTTTAGAATTGTGTGTGGGTATGAGAGGAGAGAGCAGATGTGTTCACTAACTCACTGCTCTATTTCAGCATACTGTTGGATGAAGAGGGGCACATCAAACTCACAGGTACACAGACACACACACACCTAATGATCGCAGCACAGATTTATTTTATGAACATAATACAATACTGTTCAAATATGAGGCTCATTAGGCAAATGTGTACCACCATATTTATTTCTTGGATCCATTAGAAAGCCATAACAAACCAAAGCAGTTACACTGTATTAAAATGTAGATTTAAACATGTCATCATATTAACAGCACTTTTCCTAGTTTGTTTCAAATCAGTTAGATTAAAGTTATTGAGCTCTAGATTAAACCCATTTCATTCAATCGATCAGTCAATTAGGCATAACATACTATAATGACTAAATAATAACTAGAACACCAATAAAAACTTTGATTGGAGTTAATAATGATCACCACCACTGTATCATCATCATAATAATAATAATAATAAAATTGCGGACCCCCTGGCTATATGACACAACCCCCACTATAAGAACCACTTGTATAAGCGATTATCAGGACATGCCTACTTCTGAGTTTCTCATCTATCTGCTGCTTTTGTACTTCCTCATCCCTCTGATGGTTATCTCTCTCGAAATCCATTCCGAGTTCCCTCACAATTTCACTTTTTACTTCATCATGCTGATGTTTGTGTGGGACTCCCTGTTGCCTCCGTGCAGATTTTGGCCTGTGTAAGGAGTCCATAGACCATGAGAAGAAGGCCTACTCGTTCTGCGGTACAGTGGAGTACATGGCCCCCGAGGTGGTGAACAGGCAGGGACACATCCACAGCGCCGACTGGTGGTCATTCGGGGTACTAATGGTACGGCAGCCTTATCATTAGATTTGTTCATATGGCTGATGGTCCTATAAAAGAAATACTTGCTAATGTGCAGTCAGTAGATACAAAATGCATTAAGATCCTGCAAGTAGCCATATCCTGAATACAAGCTTGCTCAGTAGCAATGTCGGCAATACTGTAATAAAGGGTAGAGGTTTGACAGATTCATAAACAAGATTTATGATTATGCTCAGCAATGCAATTAACAAAATGTAACTAAAGCGCATAATCAATGAGTATTAACAGTGTGTTACATTTCAACACAAGCTTTTCCCTTTTCAGTTCGGCCAAAAGCTAAGCTAATGGCAAGATGTATGTGAATATATTGTGTGTGTGTGTCCAGTTTGAGATGCTCACTGGGTCTCTGCCGTTCCAAGGGAAGGACCGTAAGGAGACGATGAACCTCATCCTGAAGTAAGCGGTTCTAATCGATATTTGAATATTTAAGGCTTGAAAGGGGAGAAAGCAAGCAAACCATGGAGCCTATGCACTATATACTACATACTGTGTACTTCAGTATGTAGTACCTGATGTTTGTAGGTCAGTAACGTCTCAAACTAAACAGTAATGTTTTGCGCTAGACGGAAATAACAAATTACCGCATGGTACCTCACGCCATAGAACCGTACCAAAACAACCTCCACAGGAACAGCCACCAAATTTAAACCCCAAAAAGTTCCAGTTTAAACTCTTTGCTTTTAGAATAGAATGCTATTTATTGTCACATATACATATACAAGTACAGTACAGTGAAATTCATTCTTTGCATATCCTAGCATGTTGGTAAGCTGGGGTCAGAGCGCAGGGTCAGCCATGAAACAGCACCCTTGGAGCAGTGAGGGTTAAGGGCCTTTCTCAAGGGCCCAACAGTGGAAGCTTGGCGTTTAAGTTACTTATTAAACAAGCTGCTGTTTTGCAATAAAAAAAGAAGGTGCTAGCAATAAAAATAAAAGTTATTATTACCATTATTATTATACCTTCATCAGAGCACGTGGCTATAGTATATCATGGTGCTGATAGAACAGTTAAGATTTTATGGGATTACGTACAGGACATGTTTGGGATTTCTGAAACAAATTTACCCTTTGGAAAACTGATATTGGTCTCAGACAGTTGTTTCATTGGTTGGATCTCTACTGCAAAGTGTACTAAAATTGTAGTCACCCCATAAGGACACAAAAGGGACAAGGTTTATTTTTGCACACAAACATAGTTTTAAAGGTTCTTGAATGAGAAACCTGCGGACCGGCTTGGGATGTGTATTTCTAAAGGATTACTTCTGTGGATGTTTACTGTGTTAATCTGTTTCTTGTGAAACAAACCCTGAATTAATTGACTTGGTTTAATAACATAAATGATGCATTATTTCCAACATGGGGCAAGATCCAAGTGCCCCTAAGCAGCGTGTTCATATCTGCATGGCTCTGGCGGCAAACATACTTCGCAAACAACATCTCGGTCTGGCTCGTATCTTCTCTGAGCTGCGGCGTCTCATCATCAACAGAGCTGGCATATGTTACAGCAAATTGGTATCCAGGATACACCGTGTGGTTGATTGCCGTGTTGAGCAAGAGGGACTGTAGATGATTAAAACCTCCTCCAATGGATTATCCCCGCCCAGGCCGATGGTCTCGTTTTATAAAAACGTCTTAATACCCTGTTCCGTCTCCAGTCCTTAGAGGAATCAATCTGACCAAATGCCACGCCAAGCAGGAGAAGCATTAGTTAAAGCATACGGACTTGGCTCGCTCGGTTCTCCAGAAGAGAATAATATGATCAATACACTCTTTCGCCCTTCACTGAATTCTCCCAGTTCAATGGTGTATTAAATATCAGAGAGGGAGCCCACTTTACTAATGGCGGGCATTGCGACTCCAGCATTGAAGTCAATTACGGGAACAAAAGGGGCTCTGCAATGGTGCAATATTTGCAATTGATTTCGCTCGTCGTGTACCACTGAGCCGCTTCTCGGGCTGCACTTACTGCCTCAGGTTAAGAAAAGAGCTGACACAGCCGGTCTCCGCTCCGAAACAGCCTCTGCATTTCTCTCTCTGTGTGTGTATGAGCCTGCTCAGCAGGGAAGACCAAGAAAAACACAGAAGATCACATTTCACCAGCATACGCCGCGCTTCACGAGGCTGATACACAATTTAGCAGGGAAACAAATTGCAAACGAAATAACAGGTCTTGGGTGTTGTTGTACTGCTTCTCGAGAGTTTGCCAGTGCGGAAATGGATATGGCTGTCCAGGGAGATCATTATGCATTGACATTTTTGGAACGCTTATCCTTGTTATGATGAAAGCACCTTTAATTTTGGGTTATGAGAATAGCAGAGTTAAGAGACTTTGGCATGTGGAGGCATTCGCCAGCCAGACTGGAGGCAATAATAGGCATCTCCAAGGCATGACATTGTTATAACTGCTCTCGCAGCCTACTGTGTACATCAGATCTCGCTCAAAGCAACAGTTCTCCCACTCAGCATTAACAGAGAGATTGTGTGAGATGGAGGATGGGGCACAAACAGGGACTCAGATCTCACAATTGCACATTTGCATTTCTGAGCCGGGTGAATATGTGTGAATTATTTAATGCCTTCTCTCTGTTTCATGTTTTTTTTCGAGTACTTAAACTTTAATGGAATTATATTAAAATTGTAAAAAAAAAATATTTCAACACCACCAACAACATATTTCCCACCCCCTAGTGCTACAAAAACCCAGCCGTGCAATTGGTAACAGCTGCACGCCGGTCCCAAGCCCGGATAAACGGGGAGGGGTGGAGAAAGCAATGGCAAACTACTTCATGGATCACAACGATGAATATGCCAAAAGGCATGGAGAACGAGGATCCATAAAGTGACCGAGAGTCGGCTGCGACTGAACTGATAATCATCATCATTCAATGAGAGCTCTACTAGTGTGTTCAACCATCCCTAAATAACATATTTTTGGATCACAGGAAAAAGGCAGCGGTTAAACCTATAGTTTCACTATAATGAATAATACAGTATTTTAAAAAGGCTCTTGTAAACTATAACAGTAAAAAAAATTAAAAGTCTTTCATCTTAGGTTCACCGTTAGTCAATGCTAACATAGTGCTAACTAAAGCTCCAACAGGAGGCTAGTATATCTAATGGGAGCCTCGTCTTTCCAGAAAGTCAGAAGTCAGTTGGCTCGTTTTATGTCAAAATTCGATTTATGTGCACCGTTTACTTAAAACAAAATAACTTTCATTTCTGGGTCTGAGCCACGTCCTCCGGCATTGAGATGACGTTGCAATGAATTATGAGACTTTTAATTCGTTCTCGTCGGCAAGTTAGCATCCGATGCATCCTCGGATTTTGGAGCGGATCAAGAACACTTCTAGGTTTTTAAACTGTTCTTGGCATTTGTGTTCTTGGAATGAGTATTGGAATGAGACTTGGGCATTAAAAGATGACGTCTAGCGAGAACACGAAGGACGCAAGAATGCACATTGAGAAACACCCAATGTCACCTTGTTTTGACATTATATTTCTCTGTTCCCAAATTTCAGTAATTTTAGATTTTGCATTACTATTTAGAATAATGTTTGTTTACACTTCACCGAAGGCTTTTCATGGAACTGAGAAATATGGATTACTTGTGAATATGAAGTCTTCAAGTAGGAAAAATTAAGTCCATATATAAATATAGATATACAGTATATATTTTCACAGATTTTGTTAGCCAGCTAGCTAACTTGATAGGATTTCAGAGAGGATTGTGTGTGTCTATTTACGGGCTCGGTAATGCCTCCTCTGTCTTTGCCTAGTCCCTCTCCGCTCCTCCATCCCATTCGCTCCAACATCTGACGGCCCTTGTTCCTCTCACTGATCTCCCTACATACACACACACATACATATATATAAACAAACATGCACATAAAGCCATCTGATATCAGAGTTCAGTGATGATTACAGCAACAGTGTGTGATAAAGTTGAATTTATGCAGTGAAATTTACTGCAAGGATGGCATTCCACACCGAGCCACCATTTTATCAGGTACACCTACCATATATGTGCGTTTTGTAGGTATACAATTACTGACTCACTTAGCTGTAGCTCATCTCTATTGCTATGCACAAATTGTCCTATACCACATATCCACCCACCTGCGGTCCTATGGTGGTCCCTGTCCATTAGTGAAAAGTGACCACCATAGATCCACCACTACCAAAAATTATTTGAGGGGTGGACCATACTCAGTAGTGTGCGTGTGTAGTACTGGTCTGAATGCATCAGGTGCAGCAAACTTTGCTGGGTTTATTTAAACACTGTACATTTACTGGCCACTTTATTAGACATACCTAGTATCTTGTTAGTACCTTGTAGGTGTACAGTTAAAGACTATCTTTTTTCCATGCACAATAAGTGTTTATCATCCTCTAGCCCTTAATTAGTTTCTGACCACAGGACACTATAGCCTGTCCTGTCCTATTTCTGGTTGACAGGCTATTCTCAACCCAGCAGTGACTATGAGAAGTTTAAAAAAACAAAACAGCAATGCTTCTGCACCTGATACACACTACCATGTCAATGTACAACAGATGGACGACAGTCAGTAATTGTACACAAGTGTGAGCGATATGGTAGGAGTACCTGATTAGTCCGCATTAGCCGTATAGCCCTATTCTGCCTTTTTTAATTAAACTTTTTATTTTTAAATAATGCGTAATGTCTTGTCATTGCTTCTTTTCCAGAAGAATTTATATAACCAGAAAGGCCAGGGAAAGTGCAGGAGGGTTTAATTTCTCTGACATATGTGATACCAGTGAATGGAGGCGTGGGACGTACACATGCACCGACGCTGGAGATTCGTCTCTGTAGAAGGTTCCCTCACTGCCCACTGTCTGTCTCCGGTTCTCTGCTCGGTCCTTATACTTACTGCTTAACACACAGCCACCCTCATATGCACTGTTCTACAGACACACACATGTTTATGTCATGTCACACATAGAGGAAGTAACACACACAAGCAGCAATTCTAACAGATTACACAGATTTTCCATAAGACTAACACTAGATTTGCAGTTTTTTAGACTCCGTTTACACTTGGTCATTTCATGCGTCTTGACTATCAGGATTGTATCAAGATTATACACATAAAAATTAAAGTGTTAATGTACCCAAGACGCATTTGAAACAGATTTACATCCAAATCACCTCAGGAGGTGGTTTGAGATGCATTTTAGCCACGTTATACAAGTGTAAATGCATCTGTCTCTCCAAGCCACATTTGACAACCAAAAACCCCTCCCAATAGGTGACGCATGTGCTCCATGAATGCCGAAGTTAGCGAAGTGTGCATCGGGACTGGGATCCCGCAGGACCCAACAAATAACTCTTCGGGAGCAGGCGGTTTTTACCCTCATGCGGGCGATCAGATATGCAGCTTTATATATTTCCAATAACATTCAGAAAAACTCCATTAAAAGTCTTAAACTACAATAAATACAAATCAGGCACCTCGAGTTTGCGGATTAAGCCAATTTTACACCAGAATCGACCTCGCAACCGACCCATGCCGCTTTTCATTTTACACCGGGCGATGCTCGTGTGCGCCAAGTACACTGGGGCGTGGACTGCTTCTGTGTTTTCATTCACGGGTTTAGTAAATATAATGTGCAAATATTTGTACTGACTGCCAGTTTATTAGAAACATGCATTGCCACTGTGCATGATCACGAAGTTCGTTAATCTAGTGAGATTTTCACTCCTACACTCTGTGGCAGGTGGAACTTTCACAAAGTAAATTTTTTTATCAATATTAGAAAATATTGCAGGCGGTTACAGACAGAAATAACGGCGGGATTGGTCAGAATTTCTGCGGGAGCAGGCAGGATTGGGATTAAAAAAACAGTCTCGCGCCTACCTCTAGTTAGTGCCTTTAAAAACATTGTCGAGATTTAAAACGGCATGAAAAAAAAAATCACTATTTTGATGCGGCAACCATTTTATGCATAAAACAACTGAAAACGAGGAATGGCACTGGAAGTTGATGTTTGAATGTAATGAGCTGATTTGCATATTTAACGCGTTACACCAATCAGATTTCAATCTGGCTAACTGGAGACGCATTTGACTAGAAGTGTAAATGCATGTGGTTAAAATCTTATCAGGATACAATCCAGATACAAGAGAGACATGAAACGACTAGGTGTCAACGTGGTGTTCGAGATTTAGCTTAGTATTGTGTGTTTAAATACAGTACATTTATTTTTACTTAAATACAATCTCTGCAAAATATTACTCTTTTGACTCCACTTCAGTGACAGTTATTTGTGTTAATAAAATTCTTAAAAACAATTCTGTAATATCCGTCTTCTCCAACACCTCCTACAGCTTCAGTACCACATTCAATTTTGTCATATCCAATTTGTCAACACTTGTTAACAATTTGCATAATAAGTGAGGCCTACATTTGCGAACTAGTCCTATGATTTTTACCTGATCCTGCCAAAATTGTTGTCAAAATAGCCACAGGAGTCTGAACCACTATTATCAAAAACATGTTGACATTTGTAAACAATATGGTTACCATAAGCCAATCACTACTTCCTGGGCAGAGCCTGGTTGATTTTGTAGGTGGCATTTCTGTGCTAGCCCATGAGTGAGTTTTTAAAGAAGTTGTGATAATTGCAAAATCATGACCACCGTCATCTAATCAGCTTTTAGAAGGCATTTGACAAGCTTAGTACTGTTCCATTGTCATGAAATTTGGCACACATTTAGGGGCTCTCACAAGAAATATCATCAACAACTTTGACCTGTTGGTGGTTACATTTCTATTCAAACTTAAAGGTTTCAATGTTGAATTCAACAGAGTTCCACCTAGGTTTTTGATCTGAAATAATCAAAAATCAAATGTACACAATATTCCCCCTACCTCAAATGTAGTCGACCAGTTTGTTTTCTGAAGTTTACATTTTTAGTTTTGCACTGGAGCTAACAAGTAATGCAAGTCTGTGTAAACAGATAATTGTTTTGGCTCCTGCACAGAAAACCAAGTCCTACACCCGAGAAATTCCTTACACACAGACGAAAAAGGCTGACTTACTTTAAGGCCATATTTAAGTTTGATTTGTTTGAGCTGTCTCTGTCTCTGTCCCTCTTTGTCCTCCTTACTCAGCACAAAGCCTGAAAGAAAAAAAACCCACACACACACACAGGTCAGACAAACACTTACTGACAAGTAAAACACTTTACAATTATCGCTGATATCTAAAGATTGTGTTTATTAACAGTGTCATGTGAATCCTTTCCCTATAGTATGTACTCCAGAAAACTTTTTTTTTTAAGTGTGTGCATGCGCCTACCCATGTTCTCCTCTGGGCGGCGGTAGTTTAGGTGAGCTCGCACCTGTCCAGGTTCGCAAGCATCGCAGGTGTCCGAACCCACATGAATGTGAAAGGACAAAACTGTCTCACCCAGCTTCACCTCATCACCATGGGCCAATGGACAAGGGTCACAGCGCACTTTAGGCTGCAGACACACATACAGACACATTAGGCCTGAGCTGACTGGCGATGGTATCGGGAATTGCCAATAGATTCTATCCATCATCGTGATGTCTATTAAATTGGATGTTTTAAATGCCAGAATTTTTTTTTTGTCCTTAGCTTTAAGTGCTTTTTACATGGCAGGCGACAAATCACTCTCCACTCCGCCCTTCTCTCTCTGCTTCCCACACATCTTTTCATACGGCAGGTAAAAATAATAATAATAAAAAATAAAATTGTATAGAATCGTCAGAAAATAATTGATCTTGTTGCATTAGCATGAGAGAAAAGAAGACAAGCTAGTGGAATTATTGCAGGTGAAACGGTCACTCTAGATTTCTCCTAAAAAAAAAAAACTGTCATGATGCCCGGGTCCTCAAAGAAAAAACATTGACGAGCTACAATGCATGACTTATATTTTAGCAGACTAGTAGCCAGTAGGCTACAACTCTGACCAAAATCGTATACTCCTGTATAGAGATGGTACGACACTACTTTTTTTTCCGATACAGATACTGAAACCTTGAGTATTGGCCGATGCAGATCCGAGATATATATATATTTTTTAAACAACTGAGCGATTTTTAATTGAAGCACTTCCC
Organism: Olivaichthys viedmensis; assembly: GCA_028565825.1. NCBI lineage: Eukaryota > Metazoa > Chordata > Actinopteri > Siluriformes > Diplomystidae > Olivaichthys > Olivaichthys viedmensis. Next base: position 4,979,592 of record JAOUQW010000021.1, on the reverse strand, counting down.
TTAAGATGGCCATCTAAAATTACCATACTCAAACACTCTACTACCCTACAGGAAGAAATACGTAACCATTAACATGACTCACACAAAACTGCAACATTTTGTAATCAGTGTAGCATTGAGCCAGCTGTTCAACAAAGCCTCCAAAACCAATATTTTTAACCACTGAAAGTGGTTGGTCATCCAGTGCGATAAAGTCAACCTGTTTCTCTGTTATCTGCTTTGCTCTGATGCTGTTTGGAGAGTATTTTTCTCGTTATTTGAAAATTTTCTACTAACGTTTGCTGTTGTGGCTTGCTTTTCTTCTTAGCACCGTTAGCCTGAACAAATTCCTCGTATTCTTTTGCATGATGCTTCTGCAAGTGTTTTATTAGGTTTGTCGTATTGAAGTTTGCCATCAGTGTGCCATCTCTACTCCTGTACTATATAGTATATTATATACATGCAGTGGCATACTATTCATAACATATTCTGCATACTTTTTTGGAACACTGTTTAGTACGGTAAGTAAGTATGCAGTTTGGAACAAAACCCAAGAGCCAGGAAACTGTGAATGTTATGGAGCCTGTCGTGCTCTTGGATTCTGAGTGAACATCCCAACAGGTCGGAACTTGGGAGTCGGGGGCTCGTACAATCACATAGAGTATGACTTTACCTGTACGACTATTCCGCAAACTGGCTCGTAAAGTGAGTGAGGGCTCATGGCGCCCTATAGAACTTCTGAGGTTCAATTCAATCTCTTAGGGAGGGGGGTTCATTGCATAAGTTCTAAGTTGTTCGCTAACTACACACTGCTTCTTTAAGTAATGTTTGACAAGCCTTTCCCTTCCTCTAACCAATCCTCAACCCCACAACTATATATGCCTCATGACTTGAAGGGGCATGGCAATAATTGTGAATCACAGTTGAAATTATATAAGTATTACAGGGCTAAACATTACAAACTAACGTTTATGACAAGAAAATGTTGTTGTATCAGCAACTGTCAAAACTATTTTTATTCTGTGGACAAAACACAAAGCAACGGGCTGACAACTAAACACAAACCAAACTAATTTCTGATTTTCTAGAACTCATAATACCATCTATACATAATTCATAAATAGAAAAGCAAATAAAAGCAATGTACGAGACTGGATTGATGAGGTGTGGTACCTGTAATATTCTGTTGCCGTTGAGCACTGTGCCGTTCTGACTTCCCCGGTCTACCAACATGTAACACTGCTGATCCTGATCAAAATACACATCTGCATGGCACTGCACACACACACACACACACACACACACACACAAATTACACTTCTGCATACACAGACACACACAAACAGCTCAAAATACACCTCTGCATGGCACTGCACAAAACACACACAAACACTAAAGGAGAGCATTCACTCCCAGGATGACACTTGCATATGGAAAATCTGCACAAATATGAGCGTCTTCTCTTCTGGACACCCAAACATAACACTTTAAGCCTTCAGTGGCATTCATACCAGGTCTGAAAAAGATTTAATATTCAAATACATTTACACAAGATAATATCATAATTTTGTGTTATACTTTAAGGTTTTAGATTTATTTATATTTATTTACCCACTGTAATGTTTTCTTGTCATTGATATTTAACTAACTTAAATATCACATGTACATTTCTTAGGTGACCAAGGACCACCTCAACAATATACATCTTATTTACACAAGAATTTTTTAAAGCCTCCAACATACAGCCTCCAACCATCCCAAATGGTTTCCTATTCACTATATATGCTCCCTACATAGAGTATAACTTCTCCACCGAACGGCGCGGCTCCACAACAAATCCGAACCAGTTTGAAATAGCGAGAATGTGGAGGCTCACAGGTAATTTGCCGAGCCGGTGCGGTTCGTTTAGAAAACGCACTCAGGTGTGGACCAAAACAACCGGTCCGAGACCGCCTGAGCGTGGCGGTCCCAGTCTGGTTTTAAGTGAACCCTAGCATGGTTTGATTGCAGTGAGAAAGCGATTCGACGCTGCATTGACCCAACTGCAGGAAGTGATCCAATCATGCTTTGTATTATGGGTTTCAGGCAGCATTTCTTCCCACCTATTTATAACTTATAGGTTTATTACCTTTTATTGAAACCAAACCATAGCAAACGAACCAAACTATATACAGTCAAGCCAGAAAGTCTGCACACACCTTTCACCTTCTCCACGTTTCATTACATTACAGACTTATTCTACAGTAGATTGAGTTCATT
>JAOUQW010000021.1:4958326-4975915 GCA_028565825.1 Olivaichthys viedmensis | reverse complement strand
CTGACCATGCCTATGGATTATCCTACGTTACGCCTGTCTGCCTGTTATCTGACCCCTGCTCTGTCTTGTTACGATGATTTATGGATTAACCCTTTGAATAAAAACACAGAACGTCCGCACTTGCGTCCTGCCTCTTCTCACGTGCAGCGGTACACGTTACACATGTAGACTCAGTGCCCCTTCATGGCCAGGTTTGGTACAGCTCCAGATTTTAAATATTTCATTTCATCACATAGACTTTTGAACAGCAAGATACAACAGTATACTTTTACTATACACTTCTAAACATCCTTCAGTGTTCTCAGTACATTTTTACAATGACATTTGGCTTCAGTACTATTGCCTGTAGAACTGAGGAGAACCAGTCTGATTGGTTGCATATACCTTGCACACAGGTTAAGCAGGTTAATAAGGTTATAGCCACCTGTAAAATAAAAGTTACCTCTCTAGACCCCTCTCCATTTCCAACACCAGCTTGCCTTTTACCGGGTACCCCTGCCAGCAGCTTTTACAGTCTTTTGCGTTGGCTGTTTTTATTGATGCTTGTGCTCGTTTCTGTTGTTCTATTTCTTACTTGGAACTGATGACATGCTAATCATGCATTGTGGCAGAAACATTTTACAGCTTGCTGTTAGTGGTCTTAACTTTTCTTCCATCTTTATTAGTACAAAATTCAATGAATTTGGTCTTGCACATCAAAATTCCTACAAATATTGTATAAGATCAGGTTGGGAGAGCTGGAGTCTAGAACTGTTATGATTATCCTGATCTATCACATCTACTTAAACCTAGTTGTTTGTTCAATAAGCTGTATTAAAGCAGGGGAAACAGCAAACTTCAGTACTGGATTTGTACACCCCTGCTCCAAAACATCACTCATTTGTCAGTTAACTCAAATGATGCTAACACAATGAATATGGCCTTAGTTCAAAAGAGTACAGTGTGTGTACAGAAAATAGAAAAAAGTGATTTTATATATCATTATACCCTGCCATTCCTATACCTAAGTGTTCTTAAAGTATATATTAGGCTGCAAAGGAGCTTATTTAAAATTCTTGGCCATTCTTAGCCCATGTCTATATCTGATTGGGGGTGCCAATACAGATACACTCATTGGCCCTTTTTTCATCTATATCATCCGTATGGGTGCACTTTTTAGAGGTATACAATTAGTGATTGTAGCCCATCTATTGCTATGCACAATTTATAATAAACCCTCTATGCCATCCATTAATGGAAAGGCACCATAGGACCACCGCTGACCAGATATCCTTAGGCTGGTGTACATGGTAGTGGCATGGTATTGTTTATGGCACTGTATCAAACACAGCAGCAAGGTATAAAATAGGTATTTAATTAACTAGCAATTATGACTGGAAAAATAACTCCAAAGCTGTCACACTTTTGCTTCCTAAGGCAACTAAGGCAGTTTAATGGCTATAAAAATGGGTCTTACTGTAGTGCATGCACCATACACACCAGTGCATACTGTTTCTGTTGCATACTTTTGCTAAAAATAGCCCACATAATGCTTGTGTTTTCCTGCAAAAAATATTAATTAATGGAATACTCATTTTTCAATTACTATTTTTAAGATTTATATCTGCTGCAGAAATTCACCTGTCGTGCCTGCACTGGGGGCTAACACAAGAACCAGTTTCCATTTAAAATAAGCTTAGAAAAACTACAGATTAACGTCAGTTCATCAGCTTCATGCCCTCAGGTGATTACAACCGTCTAGACCTTTTGGAACATGCAATCAGCTTGACAAATAACTGTCAAGTTGAATCTAAAACCTACTTTAGATATAGACTGGCTCCACTGTATATTGAAACACTGAAAACATCTGAGCGTTGAAGTGATACTGTTGGTGTCACTGTATGACATCATTATGAATGACTAACCATGCCAATGACTTTTTGATATAATTATAAAGAAGGAAAATAAGTAAATAATGATGGGTGGACCCAAAATGCAAATTTTCTGTTTTGGGAGTGCCCCACTATAAATCGCCTCTGGTCAAATATTACTCCTGCGGTGTCTGATGTTATGGGTGTACGTCTCTTTCCCCACCCTCCTCTTTGTGAGTAATGACGCACTATTAAGGTGCTCCATGTCGCACTAAACAAATATTTTTGTTGTATAACTTTAAATATGTTTGTACTTGCCAAAGATCTCACCCATGCTAATAGATCTGATTATATCACCCTGATGCAAGATAATTTACCCTGTCTAAATGTATCTTTCTTACAAGTGAGGGAGAATCCAATCCAAATATGTAGCTGAGCAGTTGAGGACCTTGCTCAAGGGCCCAACAGGGGCTCATTGGTAGCCCTGGTATTTGAACTTACAACCTTCTGGTAAAACACATAGAACTGGTTAAGTATAGCATCTGCCAAATAGCTAAATGTAAACTGTTGGGACAACATTAGCTTCATTTTTATGCACCCTTTAATATTAATAATCCACTAATAATCCATCTGATAGCTCAATCAGAACCTTCATGTATTCACTTAAATCGGAATAAAGTAAACACATTTCTATAAAAGTGAAAGAGGTTAATAATTTGTCCATTAATCCGTTAAGTAAAGGAATAATCAACATGTAAACTATTCGAATCAGGTTACTCTCACAATCAGAATCTTTGCATACATTCTCCGAATGTGCATTTGGATGCAAAAAAAATAGCCCTGCGAGTTAAACTGCATGTCACACGTTTTAAAAGATTTAAAAGTAATTGAGGTTTGATGAAGGGTGACGCGGGCATACAACTAATATTTCAAAGTATTATTATACTGGAATTTTTCTCATCTGTTAAAAACGCAAGTGAGGAGGCATTGGCCTGCCTCTCCATCACATAGCAGAATCTATGCCGACCCCCTAATAACACAATTAAATGGTAGACAATACTAAAACAGAAACATATATAGTCAATGATTAGAGCTACTTCTAGTTTGTGAATTCTTGCAAAATGCTGTCATGCCTTCGTTTGTCTTCACCCTAATTTATTTTGCACTGACCCACTCAATTTTCAGGGCTGAATCACCAAATATACATCTGAAGATCAAACAGTCACCTGGTACAAATTAAAGTTATTTTTGGTAATTTTTCCTTGTCATGGTGTACGTAGGGAGGTGCTTGCAAAACGTCACTTTCAAGTCTTTCAAGTTTGGAATTCCTAAAACCATCCAAGACAACAAGACAATTCTCCATTGCACGCGGGAGACACCTGCTTCAATAACAATATTGTAAATCACACAGTGGCCACCAATTAGGATGTTTTGAGAAGAGGTGCCAATCTGCACCTTTTCACTGCATAGCCAGCTCACAAGGAGATTAACCTTCATGAGCTACAAAGAAAACACTGCTTTTTATTTTCACCAACAAGCACAAAGGAATGGCTTCAATTACTTGAACTACTTAATAGGTAGAAGACGACTTGACCATTGTCATATCTCATTTATAAGACAGCAAAAGCGTGATGCTAATGGTCCATCATAGCACAGTTACAAATATCAATGAATAATTGAATTAATCAATTAGACTAAGGTTTAGATTTTTGCTGCCAAGTGATTTTCAAATGACCCTTCGTTTCTTTACTTACATAAGTTTATATAAGGCAAGTCACACCAATTATAAAAAACATTGCCTACCATTACAACATTGTTTTTAGTTTGGGGAGCATTTATTAATACTTATTAGTAGGTTTCTGAAATAAATACAAAATCAACCAGCTGTAATGTGAGAGTCACACAGCCATGAGTATTTCATCTGCATCTTCACTAGTATTACAACTGTTGACTAACAAAGAAGATTCATTCCACCAATGATTCAACAGCTTTCGATATCGCTCACCAGTACATGTGGCCTGAACTCTCCTCCCCATTTTACATTTGCAAACCTGTCCTAGGCATGGAACAAAAATAGGCCCTAGTTCAGGGGTATTCAACTAAAATTTGTGAAGGTCGAGTTGCGTCAAATTCCTTGCTTAGAAAAGGTCCGGATAAGCAAACTAACATGACTGAATGGTGACAACAGTTACCTTTTAATGCGTAACCACTAATTATTAGTACATGACTACTAATGAAATAAAATATAGATTTTTTTTAATCTGCTCTATTTTTAACATACCTTAATAAACATTCATTTACATGTTCTTGGGTTATAAGGGAGCACTCTGGTGGACCTTTCATATCGAACTTTGAGTTGGTTTATTTTATTTGTCCTTAGAAAAAGTTATGTTACGTTTTGTTTCGTAGCGGCGCTTCATGTTACCACTTTTGACTAGCGCCACGGAGTCTGAACACAAGACACATCGGTTTTAAACTTGAAGCGGGAAGAAGAAGCGCATATTTCTCTGTCACTTCGTCTTTAAAACAATCTGTTGCGCCTTTTTTTTTTTTTTCTTGAATGTGAATGTCGTCACTTTACTAATCAGACCAGAGCGGGTAAATTAAATGAAAAATCTTCCCTTTCTGACCTTGTCTCTAGAACTGTAGCTAGTCTCTGGTCCGAAGAGCTGCCTGCACCTAAATAATTTACATAAATATGTGATTGGATAAGCCGCAACACAGGATGTACTACAGAAGCCGCGCTGCTTCATGTTTCGAAAACTAGAGTCGCTAAACTACAGATTTTTTTATAACTACGGTATTTTTTCAAGTGCTCGGTTCGGTCCGCATTCGGTCCGGATGCGGACCGAACCGAGCACTTGAAAAAAATACTGTAGTTATAAAAACAAATTGTAGTTTAGCGACTCTAGCCAGTTGACGACCCCTGCCCTAGTCTAAAGTTCTCATGCACAGAACACCCTGATCCCGACCTTGAGCAATCTTAAACTATGCTGTTTGTTGTTTTGCCACTTTGTCAGACAGAATCCCTTTCCAAAAACATGACAAATCTGTTTTGGTGTATGACTGTCAGGTTTAAGCTCAAATTTTAGCTGAGTTTGTGACCTTATGCTTTCAAAAAATATCAGGCCTGCTCCATAAGAAAGGAACTGCGTCTAACTGTGGACAGCATCTGATCCTGTTTTAGTGTCCATGTGGTTCTATCACATGAACAAGCAAATGACTTACAAAGAATTCATTCACTGGTGAGAAGACTCTTACTCCAACATACAGGGATGTTTGTGCCTGCTCTAGATTACACGGCATAGGAAAAAAACATTGATGATTCAAACAAGTAGGTAGAAAGAAGGGCAAAGTTCGTCTTTCTGATTTACTGAACTGGGTCCTCTTTCCCAAAAGCATCATAAGGTTAAGATAATTTTAACTGGTAGAGATTGTGTTCAGATCGATGCTTGCTCTAATATTTAACAATGATCTTGGGGCTGAGATTGTTGTACTATATGAAAATGGTCCAAATCTGAACTGAAAAAAATCTGCCTGCCATTTTATTTAAAGGAAAGGACTGTATACGTACAGAGAAAAATACATTTTACTCCCTGTCTGAAACTCTAATAATGGTCTACAATTGGACATTTGTCAGAATTCACACTCAGTCAACTCAAAGAAACCGTTACGAATAGGGAGGGGTTAGCTCTCATAGCTTTTCTCACAACTTTAATTCACATAAATTCCAACAAAATTGCTAGAATCGTTAAAAATAGTTTGAATCTCTATTAATTTTGTGTGAGACTCTAAGCAAACATCCTGGGCAGTTTCGCAGATGAAATGGTGTTTTCTTCCACAGAGGTTCAAACAGAAGCTGTGTTTAGCATCCTTAAAACTTAAAGATGATATAAATTGTATTTTCTATGTCCAGACTTAAAATAAACTAACAAAAATACAATTGCCCAACCCGCCTAGGACCACATATTTACCATTACCGATTGGCAGACTGTTGATTATTGATAAGGCTCAGAAGACTGTACTAGCATTTACTCTATACTGTATGATGTTAAAGCACAGAATGAGACCAGTATTATCCTGTACAAAAGGATACAGTAAATCAAATGGTATTCACTTTGTACACACATTTTGTAAACACACACTACTGCTCTCCACACCTGACTGCAACTGTCCTTTTAGCTCTCTAGATTTCTAGAACAGCTGCTGCCATGAATTCCATTCACACGTCTCAAAGGTGTGACGTTGCAATTTAGTCCAGTGACTATCACATTATTTTCACCAGTGTATTCCAAAAGTCGTGTACATAAACTGCTTATATGATTCATAGAATCTCAATCTTTTGAATCATACAGCAATGCTATTGCAACAAGGTTTGGACTTCAACAATGTGAAGATCACAACTCAACTAACTGTATTAAACTGCAAAGTAAATGCACTCTTTTAAGAAAAAAAAAAAAAAACCTTGGAAAATTAAGGGTTCTTAGCTTCCTAAAGAGGTTCTACATAAAACCCTCCTGATAGGGAAACACTCTCTTGAAGGGTTCTACATAGAACCTTTGAGGGTTTACCCAGAGGGACAAACCAAAGAACCCTTTAGGGTTCAAGTTGTAACATTTGTACAAGTGTGTGTGTGGAATGCAGATATCTGTAGAATTAGAGCACCATGTTGGTCACAGCAGCAAAAGCAAACAGATACTTTATTTCTGTGAATCATTTATGTTTTATTTAATTTAATTGGTAATACGTTTAAGTGATGCATTACCCACCTGGGCCTACACTCTTAGAAAAAAGGGTCCTTTAAGGGTTCCCACAGAAGCACAATTGAATAACCTGAATAACCCTTATGGGTTCTAGATTCAACCTTTTTTTTTCTTTTTCTCAGAGTGTAGTGAACTCAACCAAGTAGACTTTTAGTCACCACAGTTCTCTCCAATTCCCAAACCATGGCAGTCTCTCAGTCTTAATCCAATCATATAGTTGAGCAGCTCAAGGACCCAATAATGGCTTTTAGTCAAAAACTCAACTTTAACCTCTTTCGCTCTGACCCCAGCTTACCAACATGCTGGGATATGCGAAGAATCAAATTCCACTGTACTGTACTTGTATATGTATATGTGACAATAAAGAAGCTTTCTATTCTATTCTATTTCTATACGCCCTCCTATGCAAAGTTATATTTCTCATGCTATATAAGCTGTGGCCACTAGATGTCAGCAGAGATCTGTTATTTGTGGAGTCAGACTCGCTGTTGTCTAACACTTGTAATTATAAGTCATGCTTTGGTAACGCTTTGGCCTTAAAAATGTTAGCCGACATAAAAAGATGCAACAAATGAACACTCAAACTGAAAGTCTTTCAGGTTCCAGTTCTTTATCACAGGGCTTTAACACAATTCAAAGCAAATGCACCGAAGCTGCCATGTTTTCAGAATCAAACCAACTTGCTGACTGAGGAATTAACATTAATCACATGATCCCTCAATTCTGACATTTTTAGGCTATACTTAGCTGTTGATTATTTTAGCTATTGACCCTCCATGTTTGCATTTTACTTTATGCCGCATGGGTGTAAGCGGCTACCCACAAGGCTTAGGTGTCATCAGAATACTCAGCCCTATTACTGATCAGATCAGTGAAAAAAGTAAAGGTTTCTACAAAGGTTTTGGCTGGACTTCATACCACCGTATGATGTGACTAGCACTGGGTATAAGTAAATGGCTAGTAGTTAACCCTATAAAGGCAGCCTGCACATATACACAGCACCATGAGTCAAAGATCAGCATGCACCTTCACAAATATGAAGACACTGTATCTATTTGAATTACAGCCATGTAGCACGAGCACTACTGAGTGCCTCACTGTGCTTTGAGGTGAACATTAGCACTCTTCTGCATGTTAAAAAGCTGCCACCGTTTTCTGGGACTCAAACCTGAGAACTACCTGTAGGCCACACCTCTGCATTACTAAGTCGTAACTTTACTGTTGCCTTGGGAAGTAAATCTCAAACATTAACGCAACAGTGATTGTTTATGTGCATTCAGACTGTGTATGAACTCAGTAAAAGTAGCTCTTGCATATGTGGTTTAAGCATTCGTGAGTACATGAGTGTACTGATCTTCAAATCATTTCCCGGAAGAAAGAAGAAAAAAAAAGAAAGAAAAAAAGCACCTTGGCCTTATCCTCTGCATTCGACTTTCTGCTGTAGGAAGAGCAATAAATCATCTGGATCATTTTGGACTTACCATTTTACAACACAATTTTAGGGCTTTATCTAATCAGGGGCGTGTCCATCTTAGGTGGCACAGGATAGCAGGTGCCACCCTTGAAATAAGCCTTGCCACCCCAATTTCCACCTCAACTCTGATCTCAAATCTCCGAGACGTCTAGTACTCCTATGCAATTGAACCATAATTAGCTCGTGTTGATTTGAATCATCGGTGTAGCGTTGTAGGTACCTTCATCAAACCCCTTGAGTATCAGGAACTATAGAGCCATTGTGAAGCCAATGCAGTAATGTCATTATGTGTCATTACCTTTCACAAATCAGATATTCTGCAAACGCAACTTAATACATAATTAGGTGCGCGCTTGCCCCACATACCACCACTGGACAGAAAATACTGTATCTACTCTATTTAGCTTTTCTTTTTCTTTTTTTTTTCAAAGCAGTGGCTTAAACAGGCTTTAGAGCATTTATAACATTTTGGCACACATTGACCCCACCACAGTTGAATTAATTACTAATGCAGATGGTGGGCTCAAGAGCCAAACGTTGCCCGAATGATCCGGTGCAGTAGTCACTGCTCAATCATTGCATGCAGATCATCTCATTCAACACCAAGACGGGGGGGGAAACCGGTGGATGTGGCGCGTGTGCGGCGTGTCCCGCTTTCCCGGTACCGGGCGCCGTGTTGCTGCTGCGCGCTCGCGCCTGCAGGCTGGGGGAGTGTCCCACGCGCGCTACCATCAACGCGCCCTGAATTCTTTCCCTATTCGCTTAGCGAGACAAGAAGAAGGCTCGCGGACGGACGTACGGCTTTAAGCAGCGCAGGCGAAAGGCTCAGGGCCTCCTCCTCCTCCTCCTCCTCTTCCTCTTCCTCCTCTTCTTCTTCCTCCTCTTCTTCTTCCTCCTCCTCCTCCTCCTCCATCACCGCCTCCGCTTTTCCCCCTCCTCCTCCTCCTCCTCCGCCTCCTCCGCTGGTTTATTCCTCCACGATTTGCGCCGAGATCCGCAGCCGGGCGAACGCGGAGACCTTTTCGGTAAGGGGACTTTACTCGAGAGCGAGGCCCCCCCGGCCCCCTTCCTCCTCCTCCTCCTCCTCCTCATCCTCATCCTCATCCTCCTCCTTTTTCCCCCCTGCTGCTCCCTTTCAAAAACTCCTCTCGATTTTTTTATTTCGCCAGACCATTTATTATTTGTTTTTGTTTTTATTTCCCCTCGAACGGAATTTTTTTTTTTTTTTTTTTTTTTTTTTTTTTAATTTGGGGGAGGATTTCGAAGCTCGCGTGTTTGAGTCCGGACGAGGCCGCGGGCTGAAGCGCACGAGAGAGCGAGAGGGGGGGGGATGACTTTAGAGTCTATGATGGCTTGCTGCCTGAGCGAAGAGGCGAAGGAGTCGAAACGGATCAACGCCGAAATCGATAAGCAGCTGCGCCGAGACAAGCGAGACTCGAGGCGGGAATTAAAACTGCTCCTTCTCGGTAAGCCTGGGCGTCTGTTTAAAAAAAAAAAAAAAAAAAAAAAAAAAAATTTTTTTTAAAATTTTTAATTTTTGTTGTTGTTGTTGAAAACGGATCATTCTCTGTGGGTTTATTTATTTTTATTTTTTTTGGCGTGAGTTCACGTGCAAGCCGCCCAACAGGTTTGAGCATGTTCAAACTGCACTGCACGCTAATGGCACTGCGCTCCCAAAAACAACAAACCAAAAACAAATCAATGAGCGCTAATAATGTTGCAGCCAGTGTCACATGTCCGGTGTGAAGCCGGCGCGCGGGGGTTTGGGCGTCCAACATGAATGTCGCAGTCGCTCTCGCGGCTCGTTAACGCTGTCCAACGCGACACTTGTATCCAGGTTAGTTAGCGGGGCTATCCGGGTAGCCGCGGCGCTAACCCGTTAGCATAAGCTAGCTTAGCATCAGTGGGCCGACCTGAACGGAGAAGTGCGAAGGAAGCGCGAGGGATAATATCGCTAATGAAACGGTCGCGCGCGCTAATGAGCACGGCGACGCCGTGCTGGCGCGCAGTTCAGCCTCGACAAGCGGGCCAAGTTAGCCTGTCGTCTAGAAAACGTTGTGGTGTTTTTTGTTTTGTTTTGTTTCTCTTTAACAATTTGAGCTAACATTGAACGCGGTTCTCTTCCAAACACCTAACATGCCCTCTGTCATTCCTAATGAATGTCTCGCGTTATTAGCTGACATTAACGTGCAAGCGCTCGACATAAGGGCTTCACCTGGCGGAAGAAATGCTGGAAGGCCTTGTGTGTTGCACAACAGGGATATTTTTATTTATTTTTTTATTTATGGGTTTTTATAAAAGGCCGGCAGTGGATCATAACTCTACGGAACCCATTATAGGGTTCTGTTGGTGCCTAGTGGTTTTTCTAACGGTTTGTAATGGTATTTTGGGTTCCCCATATGCAGAGAAAGCGCACACCATATATCATTACTGGTTTAACAGGTGACCGTGATGGATCCTGCACGTGTGCAGATCCTGCAAAGGTGGCCTACCGGAGCCTGGTGGTCTCAAATGGGGACTTGGACTCCGTTTACGCTTGGCCGTTTCCATGCATCTCGGAGTGTCAGGATCCGGATCGCATCCGGATCGCATCCGGATAGGGATTATGCACATGAAAATGCAAGTGGAAGTGCACCCAAGACGCATTTTAAAACCTTCGGATCGCTCGAACCACTTCAGGAGGTCTTGAGATGCAGTGTAGCCAGATGTTATGCAAGTGTAAATGCATCCGTCTCTCCGAGTCGCGCTTGATGCCCGAAACTCCAATGCGTTTACACATGGTCATGACTGCCGATTGGTGTCTTTTTTAAGGAAATAAAAAACGGCATGCAGAATCAGGACTCTTGATGCGGCAACCATCTTTTGCATAAAACAACTGGAAACAAGTAACAGCCCAGGAAGTGGCCGACTGTAATGATCTGGTTTGCGTATTGCTCGCAATACCGCAATCTGATTTCAGTCTGGCTAACCAGAGACACGTTTGACTACAAGTGTAAATGCTTGTGATTTACAATCTCATTAGTAATCCACATTCCAGATACAAGACGCATGAAATGAGGTGTAAACAGGGTCTTTGTGGTAATAGGCTGTGGTTTAATGGTGATTCAGCGGAGCTGATGGACTTCCATCTGTGATGATCCTGCACCTCGCGATTTCTGCGAGGAAACAGGAAAGCATTGGCATGTAGATAGCCTCCATGGTTGCATAGCCTGAACAGGCTAATATTCCTTTAAAGGAATACTCCAGCATTTTTTCAACATAATCTCTAACCACCACATCTGTAGCGTATGAGCAATGACCACAGACAAGAATTGCGACACGTTTCCCTGTATGCAATTACAAGCTGAATATAGTCTGCATCTATAACTGAATGAAGGAACGAGTGGAAATCATTACATTCCGATTGGGGAAATGTGTCATAGAAACCGTTAGGAAGTGAAAACAATACTTCACATTTTTTCAGCAGGGAAATTAGATTTACATATTTATCCCTGCATGCACTAAGGCCTGGCCTGGGCATTATAAGCCTGTTCCACGTGCAAATAAATCCCCTGAGCCCCCACCCCCTAGAACAACTGCCCCACTTGTTCCCCTGTGACGGCACAGCTGCACCAAGTTGTATTGTGGAATTGCTTTTAGTTTAATATAGCGTCATTATCTTCAAAATGTCGCTGCTTACGCTTGTGCTGTGATTTCCCTGTTATTGTTTTACCACATTAGCTTACCATTCATTTGATAGCTTGTCTAATACCGTCAGGTTTCAACACAGTTCAATGCTTAATCTCAGATGTTTCATAAACCTTTTTTGTCAAATGAATGATTAAGTCCACGTCTCGTGGGTGTTCGCACCATACTGTCACCGATGAGCACCAAGCGTCATTGAGGTTTTGTAAGAACTAGGCTACAGCTGCACGCAAGACAGTTTGAGGTCATCATTCCACTTCTACACCGTCTCCTAATCAGCAGGGTTATTTTAAAACGATGGCCGTCTGTGGCCAAACGCTGATGATAACGCTGTGGGTGTAAGAACTGGAGGAATAAGGAAGAATAGGAGCTTTATTAAACCATGATGGTTTGTTTCAAGAGCCGGATGTATTTGTTGTATGATTTGGCCAGTTGGGTAGTGATATCTGACATGGGCATGCTCTGCATTCATTTCCTATTAGTCGGACCTCCTTTCCTCTCCCCACAACAAGACTGAGTGCTTCAAAAGAGAGTCGATCATTGGTAAAATGTGCATAAATGGTGTGTGAGGAAGAAGAGCAGAGCAAGGAGGAGGGAGGGGGGAAAAAAAAGAAGAGAGTTTGGGCCAACTGTCTGCCTAGATACCATACCTAGATAGAAGTTACCTTTTTTTTTTTTTTGAGTTTCAAGTGTATCTGGTTGTGTAAATAATATAAATATTTCTTATGACATGTACATTAGAAAATATACTTTTTCGAAGTTTATGAACTCGGCCCAGGTTTTAATTCTTCATATGATTTTCTTCATAAAAGCAAACAAGTAGGCCTATGTTACTCAATTACCCATTTGCTTTATGTCTCACCCACGTTCGCGCTGCTATTTCTTTTTTTGCCTAATTTAGTCGAGTGGAAACGAGCAACGAAGCTGCTTGGTGGCTTGGCCATCCTATTAAGGGCCAATCCTAATTGAGTTAAAACTGTTAGTGTAACTCTGGATAAGTCTTGGTAAGTCTGGATTATCCACATCCTTAATAGACTTTGTGGAACAATTCTGTCGCTATAGTGCACTTACCCAGTAGTCCCTCAACATCCAGAATTGTACATTGGTGTGACATGAAAAGAGATCGGGCATTTAAGAAATACTTTCACATATTGAAACACACATCCTTTGGTCTTGAATAGTCTTTCTAGTGTAATAGTTGTTGGCCCAGCTATGTTCTTCTGGCCTGCTTTGTCATTTATGCAAATCATTTTCTGAACCTATTATTAATTATAATGATTTTAAACACATCAGGCAAGAGGATTTGATCCCAGATGTACAACCTCTGAACGCAATTAAATCCACAGGTCAGTGCTATGTCTTGCATCATGTCCTGCCCCTGGTCTGCTACACTTCGATATTGTAATAGGGTGTCGTTATTTTAAAAAGGTTTAAAGGTATCGTTTTCTCTTGCATAGTGTGTGTTAAGGCATACAGATTTAGTGCTTTTTTTTTTGTTGAGGTTTAGGAACTTTTTGAGGAACTGTAGAACAAGAACCACACGGTTCCTGGACGAGTTTCTGTTTCACCTTTCCACCGCACTGCCGAGAACTCAACCGTTATGTACAATAACAGAAGTGATGGATACGGCATGTCAGCACACGGCAGAAGTACAGCAACAAGGTGAACATGGAGGAGGTTGAGATTGAAGAAGTTGTTTTGCTTTGTTGCACAAATATTAACGTAGCTTTATAAACCCGCCCTACGTGGCAAGCGGAGTAGCAGCGTTCATGAGTGCACCATTTTATTTCCATCGTCGCATGCCACTAGAGGCATGTATAAATGCGCTCCTGCTACCTTTTTGACTCGGGCCTCTTGTGTAAAAACTAAAGTGTCACGGAAGCGTCCATTTTTGGATACTGCCCTGTGATATGAAACAAGTGTCAGTAATTTAATAGCTTGCTGGTTAAACATTCTGCGAAGCTTGCGTTTTGACCAATCAGCAACGTTCAGTACGGCAAACATCAGTCACAAAACTTTCAAGGAACAAGTTCTTCATCGTGCTAGCTCACCATAGACATTTGCAAATGGAGTCTCCTTCATCCACCAGTGTAATTCTAAGATTTCCTGAAACTGTGGTTTCTGCAGAACGTACATGTACATTTTCACATTGATGGACTAATTACAATGTAAAATATCGATCTGAAAATGGACTGAGAGAGCGGCGTATCCAACACAGCGTCTCTTGTTAGTTCTTTGTGGTTATCTGACAAGATGCTTGTGGCAACGAATGGAACGCATTCATATCCCATTAGTTGCTAACTAGCGAATTAACATTGGCTAATGCTAGACCATTCCAGTTTTGCCTTTTAACCAAATCAATCATTTTAGTGCACATTTGTGATATCGGTTACAGTGTATGCATCGAGCATGTGTGTCGGAACAGTTTGTTTGTCGGAGCATGTGTGTCGGAACACCATGGTGGAACGACGTGGACAGAGTGCCTAACAACAGATATTGCTTTTTTGGAATTCTAGCTAGCTACCTTTTGTAGTTGCATTACATAAGCATTGTATACAAACGTAGTTAGCTACAATTTCAGGATGGCTATATGTGCTGCTGAGCATTCGGTACAGATTGTTTAAAACACAGTTACTACATCGTTAAGCCAAGTTGCTGCACGCTTCTAATTCGTGCACCTCGCATCCCAGCTCCTCCCAGTGCGTCACGCTCCGTCTCCTAAACTGTGCCTGAGTGAGGGGATCACAGTTCCCCTGTACTTTAGTTTGACAGAGTGCGGCTTGACTTGCTGCCAGCGTCATTCACTGCTGCCCGCCTCACTGCCCTCATGCCCATCACTCCATGTCTTTCCCCAGAGCAAAGAACCATGGCGTTGCTCTCGGCCTGCTCCTGAAGCCTTATGGGGCTGTTTAAGGCTTGGCAAGGCTTGATGGACCCTAACAATGACTGTACTTGGTCAAAACAAAGTCCTATCTGTGTATTTCTTTTCTTTGAAGCGAAATATTCTCTGTTTAGAAGATCTGACAAAGGCATGATTTGGCTCTTATGTGTAGGGATTTGATAAGAAGATAAATGTGAAGTTTGGCATAGTTCTACAGTGACAGATTGTTGGTGTGTGGATATATCTGGGGCCACTCCAGTACTGTAGCGAGCTTGAAAACTGTGATAGTCCTCAGGCTGAACCTGACTTAAACCCAGTCTCTCTGTCTGTTTAGTGTAATGGTCTGTGTGCCTTTGGCTATCAAACTATCAAACAACTGGTTATTATGGTTGTCAGATCCAAGTCTTTGATGGCCACAGCCCTACAGAGATTTCCCTCTTCTGTCTGACCAAATTCAGCCCATGAAGGCCTTGGTAATTAGCTGATGAATCGAATCAGGAGTGTAAATAGAAGTAGAATGCTAAACTCTGCAGTTCTGTGGCCTGGCCTGTTATGGGACTGGAATCTGACACCCTGATTTTAGCCGAACTGCGTTCAAGCTGAAAAACCGGCTTGGCTCATTGTTGTATTAATTCCCAGTAGAGTTGGCAGTAAAATCAAGCCCACTGACGAGTGTGTTTCAGAGCCTTGATGGTGCCTTATCACCCTTCAGGGTGAACCTTGGCATCCATCCACACACACACTTTCACTTTCAATTCTGAGGCTAGTGAAAGCCATCCATGTTGTGTCCTCTAAAGGTCTTGCTCTAATCTAGGATCGGTCGTTAGCTATCCAAAATTGAACCCAAACCACTGCTGGAAAATTGTTCAACTATTTCAGATCAGCAGTGAGGGGGGTGAAAGGGTAAGTTCTGCCAGCACCTCCCACTGCAGAGCCTTAAGACTGTCACCGTTGACTGTGCAAACACAGGTTTATGGACTTTGGAATTTTCATTAGGAGGTGACGAAACGCTCAGGCGCTGTTTGCGTCAGGCATGCGCCCTGTTGTGGTGTTTTGATCGTGGTTAGCCACTCTGGAGCCTAATGGGACTCGGAGCTTGCGCTCCTGCTTCTCACCTCTACATCCGTTATAATTTAAAAAAAAAAGGTTCCAACCGCTTTGACGGCTACGCAATTCGCTCGACTTGGAACCAGAGAAGTGTCTCCCATCGCTGCTTTTTCTGCTTGGAAATGTGTTACAAACTTCTCCTCTGGCTTCATCTGTTTGCCTTTAATTATCACCTGACGGAAGAAACTCTCCGCATTTGCGTAGCAGTATTTGCTGTCGATGGAATTTAAATGATTTACAATACCACCTGGTATTTCAGTAAATGTCATTTTTGCAACTTATTGCAAAATTTTGTGAAACTGTTACTATTATTCCTCTTTAAGGAAAGTTGTTTATAATTGCCCTTTGCTGCTCATAAACATAAATGTGTCCTTTTTACCGTACACACACAGCCTATAGATAGTTATCACCTGTGTGGGCCATGATGGCACACACACACACACACACACACACAATCTAAGAGCCCAAAGCTAAATCGGGTCCAGTAGTCTTGAAGAGAGGAACACGCAGACCATGGTGTCATGACCCACATTCCTGCTCAAGAGCCCTCCCATAGCACATGCTGGTGATTAAATGCAGCAGAGGAGATACTGGAGCAGTATGTATAGCTCTCTGTCTCACTGAAGCACTTGGATTTTCCTCTGACTACTTAATTTTGCTGATATTTGATTATACAGGAACAGTTAAGGAACAGTGGGGTTTCTGTCCAACTTATTTCATGTGATATTTTTCATTTGTGCGCAAGAAAACCTGAATAGAAACGAACATCGTAAAAAGTTTTCATTCTTGACCGATGTTGAAAATCTGGCATATTGATGAATATGAGATGTGATGAAAGGGTAGCAAAATCGGTTCGGTCCTAGCACCAGAATGCGGCTGGTCTGAAAACCAGGAACCGGTGACATCAAGGGCTTTGGGAGTGGCGTCATTTCATTGCCATGACAACTAGCTGTGGACAGAGCAGGGGTTTTGAAGATTATTGTTGGGGAAAAAATTTGCTAAATTAAATATTGCAACCACAAATTGGTGATCCGAGGAGGAAGCAACGGTTTTCCCCACGCTTTTCCTGCGTAACTGTAGTGTATTTCTCTAGTATAGTTCTCTTCTTTCTTTCTTTTTTTTTTCCTTCCCCTCCTCTCTCTTTGTCTCGTGTGTGAGCGCAGACACACATTCTCTGTTCTCCTTGATGAAATGCTTCAAGGTGGCTGAGCGACCCGGGTTGCTCCCCCTGTGGCTGTATAAATAGAACAGGTGCCACTCTTCAGCGTCACAGGAAGAGACCTGCAGGGATGGATGAAGATCTCTCTTTCTCCTGTTTTCCATGCCTCCTGTTCTACCCCCCGCCTATTTATTTATTTATTTAAATGCGTGTTCTCCCTTCTTTCGCTATATTTTTCTGGGTTTCACTTTCAGATGGTGTCGTCTTGGTCCCCTCTTTTTTGCTCTGTGTACAAACTCCTGTCTCAGTCTTGTCCACATCCCCTATGCTGTCTGTGTAAAGCTGCAGAATTCTCTCGGACCATGTGTGCATGAGGAAACCTGAATGGAAGCTTTTAGAAAATTTGAAAAAAAAAAAAAAAAAATCAAATTCCAGTCATTATTTTTAACATTTGGTTGAAAGAGGAGATAACAGGTAATTGAAACGTATCTGTCAAAGAAATGATGACATAATGAGTGTGTGTGTGTGTTCACCTTGCTACCTTTTTCAGTTTAGTCCCTGAGCAGAGGGTTAATAAGGCCACCACACATTTTCACCACATTTCAAACTCAGTTTTGAGAAGTTATTTGAAGTAGCTGAAGTTCAGCTAAGTCCAGGCAGTAGAACTAGGT
>JAOUQW010000021.1:4944060-4956560 GCA_028565825.1 Olivaichthys viedmensis | reverse complement strand
AAAACAATTCAGTATGGCTGGGTGAAACATGCTGTTGCATGTTTGACACTGTCCCTCACATTTTATGGATGTATGATACAATTTGCTTTAAAAAAATCAATCAATCAATCAGGACAGTTAAATATAGACCTGAGTGAGCAATTGGACATGATCATAGGCAGTGGCCTGCAGCTTGATGGAGCTTTGTTGTGGCTGCTAAATGTTTAATTTGAATGTGGTTTTGGATGAAGCCCATGACTGTGTTTGGCTGGCAGTATTTTTACCATGTCGCTTGTTACACCCGCTTTCGAATATTTAGAAATAGTCAGACATTTGTGAAACATTGGGCCTCTGCAAGTACAAATCCAATTCAAGATGCCTTTAAAGCAAAACAACAACAGATTTGATTGGTGGATGTATTTTCGCACATTAGCACATGTGGTAATATGATGTTTTGCCAACTTTGTATTCTAACACCAGTATAAAAGATCAGTGATGTGCAAAACGCCCCATTTCCATAGAGACGGATCGTAAATACCTTCATACACAAACCTACGCTTTTTTTTCTGCAATCGCATCAAGATTTCTAAAACGACACCTCTGAAAACCCTCACTTTTCCCAAATTCGTGTTAAATGGCCATACCGTTTCACAGGGGGTGTGGTTACGTGCCACCCGGGCACATGCCACGTCTGGTAACCGTAGTTATGCAACTCTGGTTCACCGGCAAGAAAGAAAAAAAAGTGAACGAGTTTTTAAAAAAGAAATGGAAACAAAACGATTTGATGACGCTCGGCATGGTAACCACGTTGCTAATTTTACACCCCGGGCTCTGCTTGGCTCCGCTCGTCAGCCATGTTGCACACTTGCACTCCCTTAACCCCTCTTTTATTATCCTTGACACATTTAACGCATCAAATTTTTTTTTCCTCAGCAAACTAGGCCATAAAGGAGCTGAGCGTTAGGGGTGATTGTAGTGTGAAGGTTTCACAGGCTCTCTTTAGGGGGATTTTTTATTTATTTATTTTTTGTCCATATCAAAGAGATGACACAGAATATCGCTTCTTATCGTTTCACTGCTTTCATATCCAACACGGCAAAACACCTACTCGCAGTGCTCTTGCGGATGTTGGATCGATATCTATCTCTCACACACACCCTTTTACGAGCATCTATGACCCAGCCCAGCACTGACTCTCTCAGCACTCTTACGTTAATGCTTT
Source organism: Olivaichthys viedmensis (assembly GCA_028565825.1). Classification (NCBI taxonomy): domain Eukaryota; kingdom Metazoa; phylum Chordata; class Actinopteri; order Siluriformes; family Diplomystidae; genus Olivaichthys; species Olivaichthys viedmensis. Next base: position 4,955,359 of record JAOUQW010000021.1, on the reverse strand, counting down.
CTCTTTGATTTTTATCTGCCCGTAGTGCTGATCATTTACATTACATTTACAGCATTTATGAGATGCCCTTATCCAGACTTACAACAGCGCATGGTCATGATACAGCGCCCCTGGAGCAGAGAAGGTTAAGGGCCTTGCTCAAGGGCCCAACAATGGTAGCTTGGTGGTCCCGAGGCTTGAACCCACGACCTTCTTATCAGTAAACCTAACCACTGAGCCATCACTGCCCAACTATACAAGTTGCGCTCGGACCCCCGTGCCACTGAGGACATCGTCAGTTATATGGTTCTTTATCTAATATTATTATATTATATTATTCTTTAACTAAGCTTATTGTAGGCCTGATACATTTTCTAAAGAGCATGGCACTTGAGCTTCTCATGAACCAAGATTGTGAGCGTTCACGTCAGTGTGACGTGAGCATCAGCGTTATTAGCGTTAGACGGACGGAATGGCGTCCATCCAATATTATACGTCAGATACTGAGCAACGAAGGGAAAACTGACATGAGTATGAGATGAAAGAATGCAAGGACATGTTTTTATTTCTCATTGTTTCCCAGATGTTTTGCTGAGAGTTCTTTTAAAAAGGTTTGAAAGCACTCAATTTCACTCGCTAGTTGCTGGTAGCTACTGAGTTAAGTGTTGGTATTGTGACTGGAGTTGTGCTAGCTAAATAGACAATTGTTAGGGATATGGTAGCTGAAGGAGGTGAACTTGCATGTTCTGACCAAGCTAATAAACTTCACGACAGGTTACAAAGTTAGTCATCGTCAATATAACAGTAAAGCAGTTTGCTAATTGGCAGTCAAACAGCTACATAACATGGAGTCTGATAAGGAAGAGCAGCATGTCTGTTACTGTGGTAGGGGGTGGATGTATATGGTGCTCTTATGGCGTTTTTCCACCGAACAGCGCGGCTCGCCACGGCTCAACAACAAATCCGGACCCAGGGCTATCTGTATCCTGGCCGAGTGCTTGTGTCAGTTTCCCATCACATGTGGAAAGTGGAAGAAAGGGGGGAGTTTCTCTGGAGTTCCACGAAATAAAACAAAAAAAGGTTTGGAAATGAAACGATGCATCTTTCATATGTTACAATGTTCGCTGCCACGTTTATCACTCATAGAGTGAACTAGTTAAAAAATATATGAATTAATAAATAAATAAAATGTATATATTTTAAAATAATAATAATCTAATGATTATTCCCTGACAACAACCAATTTAAATAAATAAATAAATTAGGTATTTGACAATTTAAAAAAATGACAACAAACTTGAAATTTGAAGATTCAGTTGGACCTGTCTCTATCTCTTTATCTAAACTAGGGCTGGGCGACTTGGCCAAAAATGTTTTCACGATATATTTTTCAATATCACTCGATTACGATTAATATCTCGATTAATATATCATTATGTCTGGTGTTGACTAAAACTCGAAGAATCCAGAAGGTCCAAAACATATTACTTATTAAAGGAAATGACTTATCAAAGTGTTTTTTAGCACTCCCTTTTTAAATAATACAAATAAAAACGATCTCCTTTATTTACTTTATACTGGTATGGGCTTTTTCTGTTCCGCTGAAATTAAACGGCATTTTAGTAGCATTTGAAAACGCTGAACGACAGAATTAGTATAACATCACATTTATAGCAAAGTTTTTAATATCATTTGAATATATCTTCCTAATAATCTCAATTTGATCCATGACATTTTGCGCTGGCCGAGGAAAGAGCGGCTGATAGCCATTTAGCAAGTGCAAGACACCGATGGCCATGTTAGCGCCGCTACACGTTCATATAGCTTAAAATTTATCATCGAAATCATAGGAAATTTAATCGAAATCGAATAATCGCTCAGCCCTAATCTAAACTGTACTAAATCATAGCCTACATGTAGACATTAACTTACCAATAATCTTAACACGCCGACATTGAACAGGCTAACCTTAACCGGCCTCATTTAAACTATGAAATTGCTGCGCTTAGTATTTCACATATTTTATACTATATCGCAAAAATATAAAACCCCTACCATTATGTAATACTTGTGTAACCGGGTGAACCGGTTAGTCCGTTTCACTTACCAAGCGGAGGCTTTCGGGTGCTTTCGTTTTAAATGTTATTGCATCGATGTGCGCTTTGCGTTGCATCACGCTTAAACAGGGGTGGACAAAATAACAGAACCCCTTAACAATATATTTATATCAAGGACCTATCAAGGACTAAAGGCCACTCTTTGCGTCCAAAACAGCTTTAGTGCTTCTGGGAATGCTGTCATACAAGTCCTGAATGGTTTGTGGTGGGATGTTGGATCATTCTTCAAGAAGAAAATCTTCCCGTATTTTGAGGGATGAAGGAGGTGGATATTTACTTTGCAGTCTGCGCTCCAGAACTTCTCATAAAGTTCAGTGATGTTTAAACGTGGTGATTTATGGTGGCCATGAAAGGAACTTGACTTCATCAAACCATTCTGGAGGAATTTTAGCAGCATGTATATGCATGGAATATGGGAATATCACCTGGTCTTGTAAAATTGTCTCATATTTGCTGGCTGTTATACGACCATGCAAAGCAATTTTTGGACCTAATTATTTTTACAAGATGGCTGCCCATATCATTATGGATCCCCTGCCTTGCTTAACAGTTGGCAGCAGACATTGTGGGTGGAAGGCACCGTTTGGCTTCCTCCAAACATAAATCCTTCCAAATGCAGGAAATATGGTGAAGGTTGACTCATCGTCCCATATTACCCCATTGCTCAGGGGGCCAGGTCTTCAGCTCCTTACACCACGTTATGCACGGGTCCTGATACAACAGCTTTCTAAATGGCAGCCGTGCTATGAATTCCAGCTTTGTGAAGCTCACTACGTACAGGTCATATAGAGGTTCATTTAATTATGTGGTTATATTTGTGACCGTACTTTTGGGGCATTTAGCAACTATTCTGTAAAGTGTCCATCTATCCCTGTCAGTGAGCTTCGACCGTGCGACCACCGTTCCTTTTTGCGGATGCCATTTCTCCATGCTTGACATACCCTGCCATCACTTTTGAGACTGTTTCCCTTCAAACATAAATACATTTTCCAGTTTTTGTCACTCGTTTAGTTTGTGTGTCTGGGGTAAAGAGGCTAGCTGACGTTAGGGTATTGCTAATTCTGGATTGCCTGACATCTACTCCCAATTTAGTCCCGCCCACCTCAAACCGGCCAAAAGAAATTTTTTTCCTTGGAAAAAAAATTCAAAAATATTTAAAGTGAAGAGACCAACATCATTCATAGTAAATTCACCACAGGAGCGATGGATATAAGAAGCTTATTATGAAAGTCGACAGGGACTTTAAAAGCAGCTTTGTGCTTTCTCTGTAAATTTATTCAATTATTAATTAATTAATTAATTTATTTATTTATTTTCTTGGGCCCATCGTCTCTAGTATTTCCTGTGCAGCATTCCGTTGTGGCTTTGCAGGCCAGCATTTCCTTCAGTCACTCATAGCAAGCGTCTTATCAGTTTGATGCTTGTTGATGCAGACAAATGGGAGCCATGCGCTCGCACTTGACAACTCCTCGCTCCTTAACACCGCATTCTTCTTAGACACTTATGCCATTAGCGAGCCGTCCAAAATGATGCAAGGTGTCACTTATGCCATTAGCAAAAGGGGTCCAAAGTGATGAATCGAATTCTTTCGAGGCCGGGAGGAGATGACTGACGGTTCTGAAAGGAGAATGTCTGAAACTATAAAATGGAGCTGTCGCGCCCATTAATAAACTTTTTAAAGAGGCGCGCAGACGTTAATGCAGCTGCGATTGTGTGTCGTAAAGAAGGATTACGGGATCAGTTTAGAAGAATTTCAGCTCTTTTGGAGAACGCAATATTTTTCTGAGGGGCATGTCATGTTTATTTAATTGTGCCATCAATTATAGTAAATACAGTGTCCAAGTTAAAACCCACACGCTAGGTCTAGGACTAGACTGTAGTTTATGACCGACACAACGTTCGTGAGGTCGCTTTAGTGGATGAGAGATCTGCGTTTGCATACATGCATTTCACCAAAAGGTCCCTGAAAATTAGTATTAAAAGAATTTTTTTTAACCAAGAATAAAGTGAAGTTTATTACAAGATTTGTCAAAAATGAGTGACTTCACTCTGACCAATGCTGTGGGTTCTCCCCACAGAACCAACCAAAAGTAGTAGTAGGAAGCCATACTAGTGCTAATCACCCTTCTTGATGCAGAGTAGCCAGCACTAATCCACCCTAATCTGACTTTTACTAAAGCAGCAAAAGACTCGCTCGCTCAACTTCTTTGTATTTCTGTGTGTGATTTTGGAGCGAAGCACTCGCAAGCCTCAGAAATAAAGTACTGAAGATGCTGGAAGGTTCAAAATGCAAGATGCAAGTGTGTAGTGTATTTCAGTTCAGGCCTTTTCACCAGCCGATTTGTGCACTCTTATGGTTTGAATGTACAAATAACAGGCTGATTTGTAATTTCAATGCAAGACTAGCTTTTTTGATTGTTCGAACCCACCCGAATACCATCATTTGTGCATTTTCAAACATTGCTGGCATTTATGATGTACGCCTAATGTTGTCATTGTAGAGCAAGGTATGGAAATGAAATCTAAATGCATCTATTGAACATTAGCTGTGCAAGTTTAATTTTTTGGAGGCCACGTTTGTATAATCAGAAATATTCGCCAAATATACAGGAAATCATACAGGAAATCAGCGCAAGAAAATTGAACATGTGTGCAACAATACATGATTTATACTAGTGTTGTATTTGAATTGTAACTACCAGGGCTAGCCCGAAGCATTTGAACACTCGAGTATTCGTTCGTTAGTTTGGTATTCGTTTCTCTATTTAGTATTCGGAAGCTTCGTCTTTTTTAAGCCACAAAAATTGTAGCCTAAACTACAATCAATTTCATCAGCAAATAGTGAATATAACGTGCAAATATATGTACTGACCGTCAGCTCATTATAAACATACATTACCACTGTGTATGATCGCATAAAGTTCGTTAATCCAGTAAGATTTTTTTATTTCTACGCTCTGTGGCAGTTCGAACTTTCACAAAGTTTGAATTTTAGCGACTCCAGAGCACACGCTGCTACAGGAGGACCCCAGGCTGAAAAATAGCCCACGTGCAGTTTAGATTATTGCCATACACTGCAAAATGTACAGCAGGAATATTGTATTGCAATATTGTATTGTTTCTAGCTAGAAACAACGCGTCCAGTGTAAAATGCCTCATTGATTAACATGGGAGAGTATTGGAAGCGTGCCATGCGCCTATGAAACGTAAGTATTTATTTATTTTTTTGTGTGTTTTAGAGGGTGGTTTTGAGAACGAGTAATCGGGTACTCGTTTTGAAACACCACCAAGTACTCGAAGACTGTAAAATGCTGTTCTTGCCAGCCCTAGTAACTGCTCAAAAGATTTAGTATTTGAATCCATTTGAATATTAATGAGCCTATAACTTTTATACTGAAACAGATATTTGATACATGATTGACAAAAGTGAAGGTCATGTATGCCGTAAATGACATGCTTTTTTTTTTTTTTTTTTTTTTAAGAACCCTTTTCTTACATGATGCAACCAGGATTAGGTTATTGAGTCAAACTTTAGGAAATGGATGTTTTGATAGACTTACTTTAGGCGACTAAAAGTAAAACATGGGATCCTAAACATTCAGATGTGGATTTAAATTTTTTTGCCTTTGGATATGTATTCGAACAGTGAAATTGCTTCTGACAGGCCTCATGCATATACAGTATGTATACATCATATATGACGTACATGACTGTAAACTATAATCTACATCCAGACTCGAGTGGAAAAAGGCTTTAATGACCGATTGACTCGAAGTCGGTGAATAAACACTGATGTGTCAGTTCAGACGGAGGAAAATCACCTGCTATGGTGTATTTGTATTCCTAAAGCTCCTGATGGAGTGACTACTTTTTTTGTGAGTGTGTGTGTGCGCGCACCAGAGAGACTATTTTAGTATAATGAAAGTAGGCTACAGGTAAAAGAAGCAGATCTATCCAGCTCAGTGCTATCTACTCCTGTGGTCTTGTTGAAGTGTGTTGTCACTACAGCTCCGGGTTCCTTAGGGCACTCCTGAAGTACTCTAAAATGGATACACTCAGTAAGGGAGCTGAAGAAGGAGGCAAACAGATGTTTTAATAGGGACATCACCGAGCCACAGTGTGACCCGATGCTTTATTCTTTGTACATTTCAAAGCAGAGAACTGGGAATTTGGCAACTAAGGGTTCCCCTGACTCCCAAGCTTCTCTATAACCGGCAGTCCCACTAAAGGAGGCGTGGCCTTTCACTTTTCAATGCTAACAATTTTTTTTAATTTTTTTTTTTATTAATGGTACAATTTTACACGGTGCTGAATCACATTGCGTTTTTTCGAGGATATTTTGGAATCCATCAAGAAATGCATTCATGTGTGTTGCTGGTTTGTTGTGTTTGTGGGTGCAGATAATTCCCCCCCTGCATGAACAGGAAACTCAAACAAACATGGTGAAAACTACTGGCAGTTGCTGCTCTTGTTTTGTATAATGACTGCCGTGATATCTGGGCTAACCTATAGCTGCAACCCTTTTACAGTTTAATTTGGTATCGTTTTATTTACAAGCAGATGTAAAATTCTGGCACATGGTTAAGGAGACAGCCAGAGTCTGATGCAGTATTTATCAATTAACCCACCATGTCTTGATCTTCGCAAGACAATTTATTATAATTATTATAATAATTATAATTTAATCCTATCTGGCTATAGTGCTGTTATCAAGTCAGCTGCGTAATATTCCTCCTTAAGGTCAAATGTGTGTTCCTGTGCACACACTGGCCGTGTGCCAAGCCGAGCTTCTGTGTGAGCTGTCCATACAGATTTGGATTTTACAGCTCTGTATGTGAGCTGGCAAGCACGATTAGTTTCTACTTTTTGTTTTGCTCGACATCGACCTGAATGACTCAAGTGACTCAAATGACTCAAGCCTCAGTACTGTCTCCTATTTAGAGTTGCACGAGGTATTGAAAGTTCGACACCTTTTCAATACTACATCGTGGTAAATGGTGTGATTCTATAACGTTCGATACTTTCGATGCTGCATTTAAATCGACCAACACTAATCTAAAGAAAATGTTCTTTCACGCCCTTAACTTGTGGAAAAGACAGGCTCAGAGAGTGAGATTTGGGAATATTTTTGCTTACGTTGCTGATGACGACGGGCGGCGAACAGACACAACATAACCAATATGCAAAAGGAGTTATAAATCCCTCCACTGCAAAACAGCCAACAAGAGCGGCTTGGCTAATCACCTGGCCGACGAGCGTCCCGATTTCTACTTCGATTCGGCAGGTTAGACTGCTATACGCCGGGGAGCTTCTGTAATCGCTTCTTCACGATTGCCATCAAAAATGAATCGTCTAATTATTACGTAGCCTAATTTTAAAGGAGTATGATAAAATATTTCCGTACTGTATATACTGTGAATTTCTGCTACTGTGGTAAGTGGTTATTGTGTCGTTACCTGTACGGCCCTGTGTATTTATTGTTGACTTTTGAAATTGAAGAAGAAGCCTTTTATTGTCACACATACAAGTACAGTGAAATTCTTATCTTCGTATATCCCAGCTGGGGTCAGAGCGCAGGGTCAGCCATGATACAGTGCCCCTGGAGCAGAGGAGGTTAAGGGCCTTGCTCAAGGGCCCAACAGTGGCAGCTTGGCAGTCCCAAGGCTTGAACCCATGACCTTCTGATCACTAGCCCAGAACCTTAACCACTGAAACACTACTGACACATAACATAGGCTATGTTTGCAAAGATGCCTAGATTTTCTCTTTTTTGCTCTCTCTCACTGTAGCTCTTTGGATATCTTAGGCTTTAATGCTCATGACTGTGAAGCCATGTTGGTACTCAATTTATTTCCTCCCACAATTTAATGAAAATAAAAACAGACATTTGACATCAAACATACACTTTACTATATCATAACCATGAAGTAGATTTAGATTTAAGAAGTATTGCTATAAATAATGTAGCAGGGGCGTGGTTGAATAAATCAATGAACACTTTAACCACTTTAAGAGTGGAATGAGCTAATACTCCCAACACCTACATCGCGCTAAATGGGTTTCCCCACAGTTCATGAAAAAGAAGGACAGAGATGTGGTTTCAACTCAACCAATGAATTTATTTAAATTCTGAAAACAACAAAGCAGGAGGGAAGGTTTAAGTCACTCAGATAACTGCAGAGGGAAAATGTATAGAAAGGTTATCACTTTATTCCACAGTTTCAACCAGGAATTACTAAAACATACCGATACAAATACTAAATACTAGAAGATATTTAGTTGAGACCTTCACACCAGCCACTGCAATTAGACAAAAATACAAAATTTAATCCAATAGGCATACGCGAACCAGTGGAGAGGGCGTACTCCCACTAAGGAATCCTTGTGCCACACCACATCCTGTGTACTCCAATGTTTCACTCTGCACTGCACTACACACTTTGCAAAGAAATTCAGTGAACACCCATACCACTACCACTCTGCATGCAAGTGAATGGGAACCTCTGCCAGCTAGCTCACCACCACCAGGCCGCACACGCCCACTGGAATAAAAGAGAATGTGGTGAAAGTTCTGATGCAAGTAAGCAGATGTTTACTTAAAATACTTAATCACTGTTAGCAGTTGGTCCCATAAACAAAACAACCCAAATCAACCCAAGATCAGTCAAAAAAAAAGAAAAAAGAAAAAAAAAAGATAAACAAAACAGCAGCCAGCTGAAGGTAGCACCTGTGCTACCTTAGTCATGGACAACCAATTCAGAGGGAGATTTGAAGCCAAATAGCATCTACTTGCTCGGTACTGTTCAAACGGTCACAATGGGGAATACCTCTTTTGGTGTTTGCTCTGAATCCACCATTAGCCAGGAAGAGCAGCAACAGGGAGTTGCCTAAGACAGGGAAGGCCAGGATCACATGAAAGGAAGGGGAGTGGCCCTTATATAGTGCAAATAATTACCCGGCCACGGCCATAGTGCAGAATAATTTCAATTAGGCCAACAGTAGAGCTATCCCTATCCCTCTGGTTACAATAAGATAACCACATTCCCATGAGTGAGCCCCCTGGGTAGTGGGTCAATTGCCCCGGTTGCACTGCTCGCCTGCACTGTGGGCATTCAGCCACTGAACTAAACATATTTCAGAATGCATCATTGCAAACAGCCCACAGCTTATCAGAATCATTCTGAAGAATCAGGACAGAGATAAAGCTCAAACTCTGGGCAAGATTCAGAATACAAAGCAGAAGAAACTTTCACTACATGAAGTCTCTGCTACCTCCTCCTCATTTCCTTCTTCCTTCTCTTCCTTCTTCCCTGCACTTCCTCCTCTTCACTTTCACCTTCTATTTCTCCTCCTCCACATCCTTCTTCTCTTCTGCCTTCTCCTCCTCATCCACTTCCTCCAGTTCCTTTCTCCTCGTCCATTTTTTCCACTTCCTCCTCCTGCTCCATTTCCTCTTGTTTATATTCTTCCTACTCCTCTTTCTTCACCTAATCCTTTACATCCTCCTCCTCTTCCTCATCCTCCTGCACTTTTTCTTCTTCCTCCTTCATGTTCTCATTCTCTTCCTCCTCCTATTCCTTATCCACTTCACTCTCTTCCTCTTTCTCCTCCTCCATTTCTTCCTCTTCCTCCTCCTATTCCAGCACTACTTCGTCCTCTTCCTGTTCCACTTCCTCTTCTTTATATTCCTCCTCCACTACTTCTTTATTCATCTCATTTCCCTCTTCTTTCTTTTTCACATCTTACTCCTCTTTCTTCACCTCTTCCTTCACATCCTACTCTTCTTCCTCTTTCTCATCCTCCTGCGCTTTTTATTCCTTGCTGTAACACATAACAAATCTCTCCCATCGGCTTTACTCGTTATGTCTGCGGGGAGATATGAGGCATCTTGCCGCACTTCATTTCACATATTTCATCCCTTCATTCTGATTAGGTTTCAATGCAAATCCAGGATGTAAACTGATTAACACTGACCAACTCCATCTATACAAATCAATAAACTGGGTCAAAATTCGTTGAATAATGACCAAGCTGGAATCTTTTCAAAGCTAATTGTCATGATGTGTTGGTTCGTGGTGGTGGACACAAACACGAGGCTTTCAACAAACATATTTATTTTAAGTTTACACACGACATTAACAACGAAAGACAACACAGGACAGACACAAGCGGGTATTTAAACACTTAGTGATTAAGGGAGACGAACAAGGGACAGCTGGAAACACTTAACAGCACTCACGTGTCACAAACAGGGAAACACAAACTAGTTCCTCTATGCGGTCGTCGCCATGGCGACCGCTCACGCTATGTCGAGCGCTCAGCCGGGCGCGTGACAGAGCCCCCCCTCAAAGGCGCTGCTCCGCCGCGTCTAACTCGGCCATCCCCCCCGGATGGGGGGCTCCTCCCGGGCCTGTGGGGCCTATGACCTCATCCGGGTGGCTGCCTGGAAGCCGGTCCAGGGACGGGACCCAGCGCCCTGGATGCGGGACGACGCCCCCCCCCCGCATTGGACACCAGGGGGCCAACCACCGCGGTGTCTGGAAGCCTCGTCGCTCCCCGGTGGCGGCGTCGCTGGACGCCCGGGGGCCACCCACCGCAGCGTCCTGAGGCATGGGGGCGCCTCGGATCCCGACGCTTGGCTCTGCCAGCTCTTCCACTTCCTGATCGTGTCCCTGGGCCCCCCCCCTGCGGTATTTGGAGGCGTGGGAACGTCCTCTTCCCTGAAGCCCGGGGGCGGCGCCACGACCTCTTCCTCCTGTGGAGGAGGGACGTCGTCGTCCCTGAAGCCCAGGAGCGGCGCCCCGACCTCTTCCTCCTGTGGGGGAGGGACGTCGTCGTCCCTGAAACCCAGAGGCGGCACCACGTCCTCTTCCCCGCCTTTCTCTGCATTGGGGGGCTCCTCTGCGCCGTCTATGGCGTTTGAGCCCTCCCATACTCCGTTACTTTGCGTTGGGGGGCTCCTCCGCACCGTCTATGGCGTCGGGGACGGCCTCCGTGGCCGTTACTAGCCCCCCCCAAAAAAACTCCAGCACTTCTTCCCCTCTCCACTCCTGGGAGGGGGGCGACTTGGGCTGGAGCGGCGCCCCCCGAGGGGCGAGCTGCTGCGCCGCGGTCAGCTCTGCTATGCTGGCCGCTAGGGTGTCGATCCGGGATTGCCTCTTCCGGCTTTCCCGGGCGACGCGGCGCCAGCGCTCCGTGGCACT
>JAOUQW010000021.1:4894862-4906291 GCA_028565825.1 Olivaichthys viedmensis | reverse complement strand
AATGCAGGGTAATGCTAATGCAGGCTAATGCAGGGTAATGCTAATGCAAGGTAATGCTAATGCAGGGTAATGCTAATGCAGGCTAATGCAGGGTAATGCTAATGCAGGCTAATGCAGGGTAATGCTAATGCAAGGTAATGCTAATGCAGGGTAATGCTAATACATGGTAATGCTAATGCAGGGTAATGCTAATGCAAGGTAATGCTAATGCAGGCTAATGCAGGGTAATGCTAATGCAGGGTAATGCTAATGCAGGGTAATGCTAATGCAGGCTAATGCAGGGTAATGCTAATGCAGGGTAATGCTAATGCAGGCTAATGCTAGCTAGCAGGTTATCTGCTTGTCAGGCATCAGGTTGGTCATGATTATGGAATTATGTCTGCCGATACACATAATTGCGATTGATGATTTAAGTCCATTATAATAAAGCCGTTTAACCCTGAACCTATAAGTAAATACAATTTTTGTTTGCCTTTTAGACTGTGAAAAAACTGCAAACGTTAGACCCAGAAGAAATCATATTATAAACCTCAAATATTATAATATATAACCAACAAATATTATAAACCTCTTACTGAAATACACTGAACAATAAACAATGTACTACGGCCAAAACTATAAACATTAATAATGAACACATTTTAGTGACAGGGACAGGATAAAACATGACTACAAATAGTTCAGAGATCAAAGTTCAGAGATCAAAGCCTTAACGGAGAATAAATTAAGATATGATTATTATAAGGAACATATTTAAAAATAAATGTGTTTACAGACGACATATACTTATATAAAAACATATGATTGTGAAACCTAATCATTAATTGTGATTAGCACAAATAATCCCCATCAAATGAAATAATTATTATATAACGTAATAATTGTGACAGGTTTGTTGTCATCGGTCAGTATTGTAGCGTAACTAAACCTTGTCATTTTGGGATTGGGCTCGTCATCGCCTCTAGCACGTTGTACACGTGAGGTGTGTTTAAAAGCACAGACCTCATCTCTCTGTGAAAACATGCTGCGTGTCCATCATAACTTTAACATGTGTGCATATCACCCTATTGTATGACTGATTATTGCCACATTAATGCTGTGTTCATGAGTCAGACTGGGATCAGTGTTGTGTTGTGTTTTTAGTGATGAAGTATAAGAGGAGTGATGATGAAGGAACACTGAAGGGAAGACTGAACAAACTCAACATCCACTCCATTAGGAAGAAATCTGACCGAATCACCGGGTATTTCAAGATCCTCACTGGCGTCGAACCACAGGTACACACACACTCTACAGTACGCTCCTAACACACACACACACACACACACACACACTCTACAGTACGCTCCTAACACACACACTCTACAGTACGTTCCTAACACACACACACACACTCTCTACAGTACGCTCCTAATACACACACACACACACACACACATGTATTCCCCCCCAAGCTGTGTTCCTCCATCATACCTACTCAACATGTAGACTGAGGGGGGGGTTTGCTTGCTCTTTTGCTTTCCCAGACATACATAAGCACACGACACACTCGCACACACACGCACACACATGCACACACCCGGAGTAATGAGCCTAGGCAGGGTAGCCCGTGTGTGTGTGTGTGTGTGTGTGTGTGTGTGTGTTGTAGGGGGAGGGCTGAGGGCAGCGCCGGAGGACATTATTAAGGCTGCTTGAATTAACACCGCCGCCCTCCGACTGCACTACAAAACCCCAAGCAGGACTGGAGGTTAATCCCCTGCGGTCCCCATCAGCACTAAACAAACACACACACACACACACACACACACACGTGCACACACCCACGCACAATCCCAGTCACATTCAGACACATGCAGGCCTCCCATTTCTCCTCTTCCCCCTCCCTTTCTTTCTCTCTCGCCCTTCTTCATTACGTATGCACAGAGCAAAATGACAGAAACGCCATATGAACAAGAGAGCCGTATCTCAAAATCTCCATTAAAAGCAGTGCAGCTGACCAAATGACATTATCCAGGCAATTAGGACCCTATTTTTGATTGCATTATGGCCAGATTCTGTCTAAAGTGACCAAATAACACATTAAGCAAAGTATCCATTGCACTAATTATTCCTTGGAAACAGGCGGGCGATTAATTACTTAATTACTACCTGTAAGGCATTACAATGGAAAATATGATTGCTAATGTACAGTAGGGCTGCATGATAGGCTGAAATGATCATCATGAATATTTATGCCGTTAATTGTTCAGCGATTTTCTTTTTCTTTTTTTATTAAGAAAATGGTTTTCTTGCAATAGCCTTACGTTACATTATAAGCCTATATGCCCTCAAATTCATAAATCTTTGAATCCAAATAAAACTGCTCCTTAGTCACATTAATTGAGAGTATCTTTTAAATGATGAAGATAAACTGAGAGCACGATTATAATATGATTAAGCCTTAATGGACAGTTTGCCTAAACGATATGTCCTAATGGTTATGCTGAAATGATCTGCAGAGAGGTCACATCTTTCATATTTGGCTTTTAGAAGACTTTTGTCACTGATGCCTTCGTCTTCGAGATGCACCGATCCCATTTTTCCGATTTTTAATACGATACCGAGACCAAAGCTCTGCGTGTCTGCTGATACGCGGTACTGTTCCGATACTGACATCATCACAGTATCCAAGCCCACTCTCTGAGTTTTTGTTTTTAAGTTATTGGAAACGTCATAGGTAGAATTGTGCTATGCTTTAAGATTTAAGTTTATACCTGTGTTTACATGCGAGACCTGTTGTATCGGCCAACATCACGTTTTGTGAATTGGATAGGACACGGCACTGTGTCAAATCTTATCCGATACGGATCCACCGTTTTAGGCCGATATCGGCCCCGGATACCAGTACTCTGTGGATATCAGATCGGTGCAAATTTTTATTTTTTATTTTTTAAGTTATTATTATTTATTGATTTATTTTATATATTTTATTTTTATTTTTATTTTATTTTTTTGCATCGCTTAATTTTTGAGCATTTAAAACAATATGAGACGCTGGGGGAAAAAAGAAGAAAAAAAAGGCCAGAGAAGTCATAGTCACAGAAACGACCAAAAATGTTACTCTACTAAAAGACACTCTATCTGCTGACATGTTTTAAAAAAGGACTAGCAGACTCAGACAGGAGGAAAGGATGTTGGGATACAAAAGCACAAAATAATGGCTTACAATGAGCATAGAATTTCAATTCTGTCTCCCTGGAACCAAATCTGTGTCATTAACCCCTAAAACGTACATGTATAATGGATCATCTATTCTGAAAGTCGTCGAATTTGGAAACTAGTGACCAGAAGGTTGTAAGTTCAGAGCCCAGGACTGTCGGAAGGCTGTTGGTCCCTCAACTGCTCAGCCGCATGCTTATATGATTGTCCGTTATAGATTATGACCTCAAAAAAAACAAGTCCTTTTATTATATTAGCTGTTAGCTGTGTTCACTGAACTCTGCTCGCATCAAACGTGTGCCGAACTGCAGTAAAAGTGGTTTGAGTCTGGCCAGCGTCTTTATTTTTACATGCTAGGTGATGGTACCTTGTTCCTGGCATGTTGTACTTTTGCGTCCTGTGTTCATGTGCAAGATCTGTAGCGTGTCATGGCATATAATGTGTACCAGATCAGAGTTTTTTTTTGTTTTGTTTTTATCGGATCTGATGCCAAGCGTTTCAGGCCTAGTACACCTCCTGATGGTGATACTCGGTATCGGATTGGTGCATCTTAAATAGCAGTGAATAGGGACTGATCTACTGTCGTACTGACCTCAACATGCAGAGTGGGTTTGAAGAATTTCTTCAGCCTCCTGGACTGAAATTCATGCAGGTACAGAAAATGAGTCGAATCTTTACCACATTCGTTTATTAAGGCAAATACTGAATGAATTGAAATTCACTTTTCTATGCAGAAACGAATGTGACAACTTTCCCATCATATACAGGTTTTTTTTGGGGGTTTTTTTCAGGGGTTTTTTCCCCCTCATACTTTCTCCTTAGCCTTCTCGGTACACACACACATGCCCCTGCTGATGTTTTTGTGAACACGCACACACACCACAAGCGATAATTGCACCAAGATCAGTCATCCTGTCAAAGCGCGGTGTGCGCACACATGCACGCAGCGTAAAGAGTAATTACTCAAAGATTTCAGTCTTCCTGTGAAAGTGTGTCTCCCGAACACGCACCCCTCCCCTCTCCTTTTCCGACACACACACACACGCACACAGAGGCCTTATTTGATGAAACAAAGAACCCTCAAGAACCTGGAGGTGCAAGTGTGTGTGCGCGTGTTGGGGGTTTGTGTGTGTGTGTGTGTTTGACACGCAGTGCAGCAGCAGATGTCTGGGTCACACAGGCCAAAGCCCTTCATTTGCATCAGAAAAGGGCCTGCAGGAAAACAGCAATCTCAATCTCTCCATCTCTTTTCTCTTTCACATTTCTCTCTTTCTCTTTCCCTCATTCAGTCTCTCTTGCTCTCTCTCTCGCTCTGCCTCTCGCTTTCTTGTAATTTCTCTTTCTCTTTTTCTTTCCTTTCTTTGAAGCCGGAGTGTGTGCAGGTCACAGGTGAGGCTGATGATTTTCTGCAGCACGGCGCTTTAATTGATTTCTAATGGTAGGAGCGCAGGAGTGGGATTACTGAGGGCCTCAGCAATGTACTCTAGAAACACACACACACACACACCCCTCTTCTCTTGCCTCCCATTTCCAGAGCTGGATTAACCTCTATAGGGGTTTCGGCAACCACATGACATCCAAAAAATTAATTGCTCTGTTTTTCTGTCTAACTTAATTTGATGCTAAAAAGGACACTGCTTTAAGTATGCATTAATTCACTTCTTCAGGTTAGTTTCAGGAAGGTACTGAAATTTTTTACCCAGTGCTGCGCTTTCTCTTTCCCCAGTCTGTGCAGTTGCCTGTCGAAAGTTGTATCATGCTTTCAATGTAGTGATGCACTGAAATGGGCCAAAATCTGAAAGACAAAATGGTGTTTTTTATTATGCCAGTGGTTCACAGTTTTGAATACGATTCGAATTTTTCCGACCATTTACATATTCGAAGGCCAAAAATGCACATTCGGACGTTTGAGATTCCATGTTCTACTTTCAGTCTCCTAACGCAAGTCTAATTGAAACACGCGTTCCTTAAGTGTTTTGCCAAATGACTCTTGTTTGATTGTAGGAAAAATGGAATAGGGCTGTTATTTATAGGATACGTTGTTTTCGCAGAGTTTCATAAATTATGTATTGATTTTCCAAATAAATATAAAGAACTGAACCAAGCACGCGTGCTAAAAGTGATATTACTTGCAAGTAGTTAATTTCCAACCCGGAAATTCAGTTGCCCTTTTGGGTGTTCTATTGGGTATGTGGTGCACTACCTAGGTTCTGCGATGCTATTATGTTATACCCTGTGTAGTTAATAGGAAGTCCTCTGGGATTCAGCCTCACTTTGTGCTGGAGGTGCTGAAAGACGAGTTGAAGATGAAGAAAATCTCAATTACCCTGAAACCTTACATTTCATGATCAAATTATGATTATTGTATCCTTGTGATTTTCTTCACTGAAGAAAGCGACAATTTTCACCTTCTGTGGTTTGTGATAGACGCCTAGTGTAACTCTACTGCTTATGTTCACTCGGTCTGTGGCAGTATCGCATTATAGGCTTATTAATATTGAAATGTATTTTTAGCTATTAAAATATGAATGCATTTTTTAAAGTAATTTGACATCCCGAGATCATACAGGCAAAACTCGAGATTTAACTCGCGATGCCCAATTAAAATGAGTGGTAAAGTGTTCTGTTTTGATAAGTTGTTGTAATTAATTTAAAAAAATCATAATAATGAAAGCTGTGTAACATTTTATGGTCTCCGTTTTCAGTATTTTCACTCCTTCAGCTGAAAGAAGTGTCATTTTTGGCCACTTTGGGCTAAAAATCTCTACTTTTAATGGTGGAAGTGTCAGTCATCAACTCATTTTTGTGACCTTTTTAATGCCATTTGGATCTAGAAATCCAAAATTATGCCAAACTCCCACACTGTTCCCAGGCTGTTTGTGTAAGTGTGTTCACCCTCATGACCAGCACTGCCGTGTGTGTGTGTGTGTGTGTGTGTGTGTGCGTGCATGTGTTAGACAGTGTGTGTGTGTGTGTGTGTGTGTGTGTGTGTGTGTGTGTGTGTGTGTGTTAGTTAGAGGAACAATAGGCTCCCAGAGGGGAAGCTGTGGGCTACACAACAGAACACTGCAGAGGATAACTGCTTTACCACACGCAGAGGCTGACACACACTTATGCTGCAAATGCGCTCCAGATTCATATTAAACGTCACACACACATTTCCAGGCTGATGTTTTGCCACATGCATGTTCTCCGGTCTTACTCACATAATGAAGCTCTAAAGTTTTTCAAAAAGAGGATCTTTTCTGACACGTAAATTAACTTTTGCTTGCTAGTGATGTTTTACGTCTGCAATTTTCGAGAGCCTTTTTTGCTCTTCATGGACAATACCTGCATTAGCCATTAGAGGTGTGTGATATTATATGGTAATAATATTGTAATGTGGTAATATAATGTCGATATTGTGATAAATTGTTATAATATACTTTTCCGAGCGTGTCACTGATATCGTCAATGTTTGTGCAAGATCAACTGCTGTTCATAAAAAATATATTTAAAGTAATCAAAACAACCAATGGAGTCACACTGTTAAATTAAAACTGTATAGGAACAAGGACCTGATTGGACATTAGTCGGCTATGACGTCATATTTTATTTATAGATTTTTTATTTATTTATTTATTGATTGATTGTTCCTTGTTTATTTTTGTAAATCTTGCCTAATCTTGGTGGGTTACTTTACGACTGGTCTAAGACAGTATGCACATGGATAAGCTTCTGCTTGTTTAGTCCCACCCGTGTTCGTTCTAATGTGTCTGCGTCCCAAACGTTTTTAACGTACTGAAAATCGTGTTTTTACTCTTTCCCAGGCCGCGTCTCAATCGGCACAACCGCTGAAGTTCACCACCTCGGACTCCTGCGACCGCATCAAAGACGAGTTCCAGTTCCTCCAAGCACAATATCACAGGTATGTAATGCAGGATTCTGCTAGCAGTTGAATTTAGTTAAAAATTGCGTTTTTAAATTTTAATTACTTAAAATATTCAGTATTTGAATGTGCTCGAATGTTATTGAGCCTGTACATTTATACTGCCACAAACAGACCCAACATTAGCTGTAGCGCTACATATTCATGCGTTCATATCGTATAAACCACGGAAGGCAATAGTTGTTACTTTCTTAAGCAAAGAAAATCACAAGGAGACAATATCGTACTTTTATCATCAACTTTAATGCTTCAGAAGCCATTTGGGGTTCAACCCCCCAAAAAAATATATATATATAAGCCCATCTAACACACAGCTGGGTTGAATCCCAAATGGTGTTTAATTAGAACATTGATGTGTAGTTAAAAAATATGTGAAGTATGTAGAGTATCTGAAAACCTGTTCTCAAAACCACCCTTAAAAACAATAATGTTTACGTTTTAAAATTAACCATAATTTTAAGTATGTTCGTTACTGCAGTTCAAAATATATCCAGCTGCACGTGCGGAACGCCGCAACCATCCCACAACGCTTTTCATTTTACACCGGGTGCTGCTCACGTGCGTCAAGTACACGGGATGTGGAGCATTCATTTCTGTGTTTTCATTCGCGGGTTTAGTAAATATAACGTGCAAATATCTGGGTACAGACTGTCAGTTTATTATAAACATGCATTACCACTGTGTATAATCACAAAGTTTGTTAAGCCTACACTCTGTGGCAGTTGAAACTTTCACAAAGTTTGAATTGTAATTAATATTAGAAAATAATGTGGGCAGTTACAAACAGAAATAACTGCAAGTGCAGTCCCGCGCACAGTTTTGGCTACAAATTGTGTGGCTTAAAAAGGCAAAGCTTCCGAATACTAGAAGGAGAAACAAATACGAACGAATACTCGAGTATTTGAATTTTTCGAGCCAGCCTTCGAGGTATATCATAACATTCATCAAGCAACACGAGTCATATAGCCGAAAAGTTGAGGAAACGCGTGTTTCAATACACTTACGATAGGCGACCAAAAGATCATGGGATCTTGAATATTAAAATCCGATTAATTTTTTTTATTTTGAGTACATAAATTTCATGAACTTCGAATACTATTTGAACAGTGAAATCCATTTCGACAGTCCCAGTGTGTATATCAGTCCTCTGTAGACACCCGAGACTCGGAGAATGTGGGTTACCTCGGAGAAAAAAGCAAAAAAAAAGCTATTTTTTCCTTTTTTGTTCCTCAAAGTAACTGACAGATGAAGGTCGTTAGAGGGGCTGCTTCGGCTGAACGTCGCCCAGCTCTGACGGACGAGTGAAATGATGAAATGAGGGGAGGGAGAGAAGCTGAGCTGATGTGTTGAGATCTCAGATGTGCTGCAGTCTTTCAGCTGTCTGTGATGAACTCTAGTGTGTTTTGAATAAGTTTTTGTACGCTTGGAAGTCGAGGAGAAAAATTCGGGGTCAGTTTCATCCATTAAAGTGTCTGTACAAACATTTACATTCTTCTGCTCTACCAATCATATTTCGTTTCGTTCGGTACCGACCAATCACGTGGTGGTGGCAGTGAGGCCCGGTTGTCATGGTGATAGAAATGGTGTAGCATTTTTTTTTTTTTTTTTTCGTGGAAGAGGGATTAGGTGAAGTGGAAATGACAGCCTAAAGAGAAGTGTGTGTGCAAGCGAGCAAATGAGAGAGAGAGAGAGAGAGAGAGACGCAACCCCCTATGCAATAACCTAAGACTCGAATGCAAATATTTTAGCTGATACGTATACACACCGGCGCGGTTCATTTCAGCCATCACACACACACACACACACTTGCACACAAACCCAGATTACCATTCAAAGCTTCTAAGTGGAGCTGTATTACTCTATTTACTGTATGTGCTGACTTGGCAAACAACCTCGTAAAGCTCTCTTTTATTTATTTATTTTATCCCCCTCTTTGTGTGTGTGTGTGTGTGTGTGTGTGTGTGCGCACATTCCTGCTTTTCCTGCACCAGTCTAAAGATGGAGTGTGATAAACTGGCTACGGAGAAATCAGAGATGCAGCGTCACTACATCATGGTGAGTAAATCCTTTCACACGAGTGGATGAAAGGAAAATCACACCCAAAGAGTTCACTGTGGAGATGGATGGCTTATTCAGCCCCGACACTGGACAAAGTGCCATAGATTTACAGCAGCCTAATCTCCACCTCGGCAGCTCCGCTCACGGCTCACCGAGTGTCTGACGTCTTTACTACACTTTACTGGCCACACGCTTCAGAATCTTGAAGGTTGCAATCTCTAGGTTTTTCATTGTGTCCATCCACCAGTGACACGGTGAGCTTTTCAGAGCAAGATACAGTCACTTGATTGGCAGAGTTCACGGCATCATGTCTTTAAAACTTCTTCGAGATTTTGTTTAAAACGGTTAGTAGCGAGTAAATATGGTTGGTCGTTTGCAATGTCGGTCAAGCGGCCTCTTCCTGTGAAAGTAGGCACTTCTTGGCCACGTTTAGTGACGAAAAAAAGGACCAGACTCTCTAGCAAAAGCGAATAACAGCCTAACGTTAGTCAGGTTCCCATCCAAGTATTTTTATGGGAATTTCGAATTAAAAAGGGCTTGATGGAAACAGAATATATTGATGGGTTGGCAGTGGTGGCTCAGAGGTTAAGGCTCTGAGCTACCGATCGGAGGGTTGTTGGTTCAAATCCGGGCACCGCCAAGCTGCCACTGTTGGGCTCTAGAACAATGTCTTTAACCCTCAAGACCAAGTTTTGGATAAGAGTCTTCCAAATAAATAAATGTAAATATTGAATAAAAGTTCTCACAAGTTTGTACATTTACCTAAGGTGAATAAATTTTTTTCGGTAAAAGGGAAACACATTTGTCAAATAAATGATGTAAATGCAAATGGAACGCAAATAAAAAGTCTAATATGACGAACCAGCTGGGTTCTGCTTTTATTATAAAACTACACCTGCAGTAGGAAACATGGCCAAACACACCTCAGTCTTATGAATGAAAAAAACGAAACATAATATAATAAACAGCAGCGTATGATGCAAGTATTTGAAAGTCCCACATATAGATTTCCTGCACCACTGGCCAGTGCGTTTTTGCTTTAGGATCTGACGAAAAAAAATGTCAAAGTTAAACAAAAGAGCAATGGAAACTTTCCCAATATTATTGCTTTCTTAAAATACTTGTCCATATTTCTCATGAAAGCGCTGATAAAGGAGCTGATGGAGATGCAGCCTTATTTGCGTAAGTTTTTTTAAAAAATTCCTGTTAGTTTGAATTGAATTTCGACACCTGAATGGAAACGGAGCTATTGTAAAAAGCTGATCCATCAAATGAAAACGTTACTCATATTTTGTAAATGGCCACAATGCAGTAAATCACCTCAGGTGTTGACACAGTTTCCGATGTAATGGTACCTGCATTTTCAGTGGCAACTGTAAGAAATTGTGGATTAATTCAAATAAAAAAAACTTTCTAATGGTGGTCAAATCAGATTTGGTTTCATGTCTCAGGCAAAATTGTGACATCCATCCAGTAAACTGATTGAAGTGTGAACATATTACATTTCCATTGAATAATTTATGAAGGTTTTATCTAGCACCCTTAAGGGTTCTTCAGTTTGTTGCCCTGGGGGAACCCTTAAAGGTTCTATGCGGAACCCTACTACAGAGGGAGTTTCCTTATCAGAGAGGGTTCCAAGTAGAGCCCCTTTGGAAAGCTCTCAACAAGGTAATATCAGTTTTATCAGGAATTTTTAATGTTAATTATTTTTGTATTTTTTTATTTATTTACTCTGTGTCATTTTTTCTTGTCACTGGTATTTAGCTCGTTCTTTGGCTTACCAGGGACCCATGTAAAAGTCTGCCATCTTTAGCTCGTCTTCACGCAGGAATATTATTTCTTTATTTCAACCTCTCCAACACACAGTTCAGCCGAATCTATAATGGCTTCCTATTTCATATTCACTATATATGCATGCTACATAGAGTATAACATAATGGCATTGCAGAACTTTCTAATAGCATCCTACCTCTTGTAGTGAACTATGTGCTAAATAGAACGCTATTTAATAATTAAATAAAGTAACGTATGGATGGTGGTCGTGATGCAATGCACCAAATGCAAAAATAAATTAAAATTTAGCCCAAAAATTGTGATCACAATTAAAATGCAATTAATTATACAGCCCTATTTCATATATATATATATATATATATATATATATATATATATATACAGTCAAGCCGGAAAGTCTGCACACCCCTTTCCCCTTCTCCACGTTTCATTACATTACAGACTTATTCTA
>JAOUQW010000021.1:4858428-4869229 GCA_028565825.1 Olivaichthys viedmensis | reverse complement strand
GTGTGTGTGTGTGTGTGTGTGTGTGTGTGTGTGTGTGTGTGTGTGTGTGTGTGTGTGTGTGTGTGTGTGTGTGTGGCGGTGTGTGTGTGTGTGTGTGTGTGTGTGTGTGGCGGTGCGCGTGCAGGTCAGCGATGTTTACGTTTTTATAGCTCGGGCGGCGGAGAGACAGAGGGCGCACGCGCACGCGCACCGAGGCGACGCACGCACGCGCGCACGCACGCTCCGGCGACACCACCGCCGAGACGAAAACACTCGCAACCGGAGTGCGCTTGTTCTTGTTCTTGTTCTTGTTCTTGTTCTTGTTCTTATTATTCGTGTTTTCGAGGAAAGAGCTTTGCCGTTTGAGCGGGAGCGCTCGCGTTCGCGCCATTTGGAGAGCACGAGCGTTTCCGGTTTGGGACGCGGGCGGCCGAGAAGCGCGCGCGCGCGCATCATGTATCCGCACGGAAGACCGCAGGTAAGCGACTATCAGTTTCCGCTCACTGTCCGACGACTTGGCGGAGGCTGGATGGTGGTCACAAAGGTTATGATGAGGTTAGGGGTTAAAGGTCAAGGTCAGGGTTAGAGGACTGCGTGGGGGGTCAGTATACACGCCGCAGTGGTTCAAATGCATAGGGATGCACCGATACCGATACTGATACCGATACCGATACTGAGTGTCGGTATCGGGCCGATACTTGCCTGAATGGCTTGATCGGTACAGGAACAGATTAGACATAATTTCCGATGCGATCCTCTGACGTAGGTCATATTTAATGCCATCAGTGTGTGTGTGATGTTGAGTGACAGGTCACAGATGTACATAAACACAAGACACAACTAGTCTTAGGAATTGTGTGTGCCTTGACAGGTTAATGCACTGTGATGGGGCATCACCCCGCGCCGGGCAATTTTCATTCCCCTGGATCGTTTTCGCTACCTGATTTTCCACATCCTCATTTCTGCCCCCTTTACAGCGCCCCTGAAGCCCACCACCGTGTCACGCCTCTGGTGATTTGCATAACTTGGCATAAGAAGGATGTCAGTATCGGATCAGTATTGAGTATCGATTATAGTATTAAAAATCGGTACATCCCGGTACATAACAGTTCACTGTGTTATATAAGTACAGGCCATGCAGTCATGATAGCGCGAGCACTAATGCAGACATTGCTTGTGTGTGTGTGTGTGTGTGTGTGTGTGTGGTGTACAAATGTGTGTATGAGAGCTACTTTATGGAAAGCTCATAGTTCATATGGCTTATGTGTCTTAATGTTTGGATGATGTCAGCGAACAAGCCTGAGAGAGAGAAATGCATGAAAAGAGACAGAATCTGTATCTGTGTGTGTGTGTGTGAGTGTGTGTGTGTGTGATGCAATAACTGCATATGGATCCAGGCCACTTCATTTTCCACTGCAAATGTCATGTTATATTACCTTCAAAGGGAAACAGGATATTACACACACACACACACACACACACACACAATGACACTTTGCCAAAGCTGTACTTATGATGGCATGTTATTACAGGCCTACAGAGATATGCAGATCAAACAGGTGTGTGTGTGTGTGCGCGAGAGAGAAAGAGAAAGGGAGAGAGATTATTATCTGTGAGCACTGTTGTGCTGTAAATAGTACAGAGGAGTTAGGTGTATACATACAGGTGTGTTCGTGTTAATGTGGGTGGTGTGTGTGCATACATACTTTCTGTGTTTGAGAAAGTGTGTATGGCTGTGCTATTTATATTGTTGCTATTTACATGCGTAAAGACAATGTGATACGGAAATTTGAACGCATTTTTTTCCGTCTCAACGTGACGTATTTCCGAGTGAAACGGCGTATTTGGGTGGGCGGGACTTTGGTTTTATCCATCGGGATTTTATTGGCTTGTGAAAAGTTAATCGGTATCGCTGAGAGAGAGAGAGCTAACTCGGGGGGGAACATGACACAAAATGAATGGTTATGATATATTTTTTGACATAATCAAAAAATGAGAGGCCGTTTAGAGGCGGGGAAAAGTCGCTGCACTTTAGTGAAGATCACCAACAAAGAAGAATTTTGTCTTTTAGGTGATTAGTACAGATGGATCGAGCACCAATCTGATCAAGGACACGAGCTTACAAGGTAAAAAAGAAAAAGAAAAAAGGTCAATTTTGATTTCAGGGCGTCTTTTCCTCATACTGGTATCTCCCCCTGTTTTAAAATAGAAGCCTGGCAAAAGTCACTTGCGTGCATATTACGCAATTCAGAGCAAAAAAACAACAAATGCACTGAGTGCACATATACCTGCTAGTCCAAAAAGAGCATACGCTTACATCATTCTTCCAGGGATTTTCAGCCGTTGGATTTTACGTTTCCATAGAAATGCATTTTTAATTGATTTAAAAAATAATCCAGTGGGATTTCATTTCTTGTCATAGAGAAGTGGGACTCAGTCTTAGAAGTGCCGAAAAGTCTTACAAAATATGTGACTACATTCACATTATTCATTTTGGAAGATGATTGTATTTAAAGTGACGGAATACAATCCAAGTGTGCAGTCCATTTGAGGGCTACGGGTCTTGCTCGAGCATCCATCAGTGGCTCTCTGGCAGTCCTGGGATTTAAACTCACAATGCTCCGGTCACTAGCACGCAACCTTAACTTTATAAAACGTGTTTTTATTCTTAAATCCTTTCGGGGGAATTAATCTGATTGTGTAGACTGGACAACATGTGAAAATTGTCACTTCACCAAAGTTCGTATTGAATATGTGGCAGGCAAGTGTAATTGTGTCATAAATTAGAAGAGCCAATAGTGTTCCAATATGCAAATGCAGGCCAGGCAACAGCAGTTTACCAGGGGAAAAGGGGTCGGCGTGTGTAAATTGATGCAGTTAGCAATTTGCATATTCATAGAATCTGGATTACTTGATGAGGTTAAAGGTGTAGGCAGGTTTTTGCGCCTTTTATTTATTTATTTTTGTCTAATGACTTTTTTTTACCGATCAGGCAAATTATTATTCCATATAGGACATTTTTTTATTTATCATCTTTAAAACAAGTTTTGGGTGGCCGTAATCGCTAAGGCAATGAAGCAATTATCCTCAGGTTAGAAGAAAGCTAAATAAATTGGGCTCAATTCTAATGAATAAGTTACTCAAGCACTCTATTAAAAAGCATGCCTTATTGCATTTAGCATTTAAACTCTGCGTCCAACAGTGAGCTTGAAAAAAAGAAAAGACCCCCCCCAAAAAAAACAAACAAACAAACAAACTGTCCTGTACCTATTTTCTGAGACCATTTTCTTATAAATGGATAAGAAAGCACATGATTGTCTACACACGATAGGAAGAACATTATAGTAAAGAGACAGTACGGTAGCTTCCTCTTGGACAGAGAAGCGCTAGAACCCCTATCATGTGATTTTGAGCTCAATCTAATTTAATTCCCTCTCGTGTATTTAATCTGCAGGATAGTCATTTCAGTCTTGCAGCTGTTATAAAAGGGAAGAGGTAATAGAGATGAGGTCATCGCAGTTAAGAGCAGGCCGAGCCGGCGGTTCACACACAGCAAAGCGTGTCGGTTAATACCTACGGTGGACACTGAAATCACAACATACTGCATGTGTGCTGCAGAACAGTTGTACACAGACATGTGCTGATAATTGGTTATACAATATTGTTATCATAGACTCTTGAAAATACTGTTGCTCTCCCTGTGTTCTACTTTGGAGGCGGCTGCCTAGGTAGGCACCAGACAGCATTTATGAGAAGTGTCCTATTTAAAAAAGCAGTATGAGGACAGCTGTCTTAAGACTGCTTATTTTTGACAAATTTTGAAGGAGCACATGGATTTCACACGGATGAAAGAACGTGAAGGGTTGAAAAACATGGCGGACAGAACTGTTGCTCTGACTTTATTTTTAAAATGCTGCCTAACCGAATAGGTACAGGTGAACGTTGACTATGTTTTTAATACAATACCATGACACTATCATAAACTGTGAATAAAGACGAGGTAGTTATCACGATAAGACTTTTACTTGAAGACTTTCTGTAAGTCTGTGAGCTTTATTTTCATGCGGGCGCAAGTGTAACTTAGCGGTATAACTCTGGTGTATTGGTAATTTGGTTGGGCTTAAGCCAGTCTGTTTATTTTTTGGGTGGAGCGGCTCACCAGAAGGCAGTTCATGCGTCATTACACACGACACATCATATAGTTAACAGAGTCAATAAAATGTCCAACAAAACTAATTAAGTACCAGAGTCGCCACATTTATTGCCGTCATAGAAACGAGAAATCACCTGAGAATTAAACACCAGTCCTGGAGGCTCACACATGAGCGCACGAAAAAAGACAGAAAACACATTTGTTGCAAGTTCTGTCAGCCAGCCGCTTATTTAAGTCAAATCTATTAGTGAAATCTAATCTTATATCATTACGGAAATCTCACTGTGCTGCAGCACAGGCGCACACTCGGTTCTTAAAAAGAACGAAAGGAGCTGATTTGATTGGATATCTCAGCACACCTAACCCAGCCCCTTTTTACAATCACGCCGCTCTGCGACTGGTTACGGTTGTGCCCAAGGTCGTGAAAATACCAAGAATATATAATGACACAATCTTGTACTTTATTTTTGTGTTTAAGTTGTGATCACGAAAAAAATATTTATGCTTTGTGTGTGTGTGTGTGTGTGTGTGTGTGTGTGTGGCATCCAGCTCCCAGCTCCCTGCAAGACTGGTTTTGATATGACTGCATTGGGCTGTTTCTGTCTGCTCTCAGAAACCTGCCTGATCTGATCGTGGTGCACTTAGACAAGCAGCAGGCCTGTGTGTGTGTCAGAAAGGGAGAGGAAAAGGACTGAATCAGTGTGCACAGGTTGCATGGATATGCATCTGGTTTTTAGCCATGTGGAGAGTAATATTACATATTCAGCTCATGCGTGTGTGTGTATTTTATATACATGTTTGTGAGTGCAGACTGCATTTATCTTTTTCCGTCTGTTCTGTATTTACAGTCCATACACCCGACTTATGGTGTTAATGATTAAATCAGCACTATAGCCATTCCATTGCATTAAAACACACGCAGTATTTTCTCTCTAGAAACACACACACACACACACACACATGCTGAAAGCTCTTTTGGGACAGGATTTCATGAGCTGAAATGCTGGGGCCTCCTCAAAAAGCTTGATGTGTAGTTTATCAACATGAAACTGTTAGGAATGTGTGTACTGATTGTGACTTAATCTCCATTTAGTGTTCACTATGGCATAATTTAATACTGGCTCACTTTAGCTTGTTATGTACCCAATTACAAACTACTCAGGTAGCACGTTACTTGTTACACAGAATTTGAATTACTTGATTACCTTTTAATTAATGAGTCTTTAATGTTATACTGCACCAGACAAAGCAAAGATAGCACAAAGTGAAATTTGTGTCATTTTCTTAAGCAAAGAAATAACAAGGAGTAACGTAATAACATCATTTTATAACATACTATAATGTGTCATATTTCTTTTTTCTTTTATTTATCCACAGTAATCCACCATTTTTCAATTTGACGCATTCGAGGCACATGAAAATGCCAGGTGTAAACAGCATTCTGTCTCGGCTGTCCACTAGTGATTGGATCATCTGAGACGGATGTTAATATTAACCATAAATGGGGCCTTAGAGCTGAATGTTTAATAATCCCAGCATTTCATTTGTTTTTACTACCGTTATTTCTAAGAATTCGATTGATCGATTCATTGCAGCTGCGTTGCTAACGTTCAGCTCGGATACAGTGTTCTCTCTCCGCCGCCAGCAACCAATCAGAGCATGCCTGGGGCCAGTAATGGTTGTGATTGTTTAAGTGCAACAACCAATGAAAACGGAGGAGGCGGGACGTACCACATCTTTGGTTATATAAACCGTGCAGGTCTGGACTAGTGCTGTTCTTGGAAATAAAATGAAACAAGTCAGATTTACTGCTTACTGAGCCGGCCGCTGCCGTTTAATCAAATATGGTCTCCGTGATTTTTTTAACACCTTTAATTTAATGTGTAAGCACTAATAATACATTTATTTAAAAGATATTTCCTAATTATCATATCTTTTATCATGATAGTTATTGAGGTATTTTGCTAAAATACTTATCCCAATAATTTTTTTTCAGCACACGCATCTCCTCTAGGCTTGTCTGCTGCTGTATCTGTAGCCCATGTGCTGAATATTTCAGCAGCGCCTACAGTTATTCACGGCCCTGTGATTTCCCCTCTTTCTCTCTCTCTCTCTCTCTACAGTGAAGCCTCCTGACACAGTAAAACATTGAGATAGATGGCTGTATTCCTGCAGGACGGCAGTGTGTGCAGTAGCTTGGCTGATAATGCAGTGCTTTGTCATACCCTGTGTAGCGTGTGTGTGTAATGACCTCTTATTTCTCAGCAGCTGTATCTCCACCGCGCCGCCTGCACAGCTGCTCCCAGCATACACTATGCACCCTTCACCCCCATTACTCTTTATTTTATCAGGATTATGTACACACAGTATCTTTGTATTAAAGGTTACCTGGCACAGTAAGACAGGACGTCATGTTACACTGCTTTTTCTTTGCTCAGAAGGAAACGGATATTTGCTTGCGGCTGTTCTCGGTCACGTATTGGTTTACATAACGCCAGAACAATGGGCTGAAATTTAAAGGTAATAGTTAATGGTTGGCTGGTGTGATATTTACTGGTGGCTATTGGGATGCCAAAAAGATTGAATAAAGAGTGTTGGGTGCCTTTCAGCAAGCGTGATCAACCCATCTGGTGTCCACAAGCTTTCCTTCATGAGGCATGATAGTGCTGGGTGACGTGTCCTCTTGGTAGGACTGGACTGTTTATAAAAACAAAGCGTTTACTGTTCAGGCTGCGATTTTGCAAGCTTTTTTATTTGCAATCCACAACGAATATAATAGAGCACTATTTATGCACGAAAGGGAATTTGTACTGCACAGACAAGAGTCTTGGCAAGTGCAAAAAAGTCAACATAACCATACAGACAAAAATAGGCTACACAGTGTAACACATAGCATACAGTACAAAGTACACTCATAATATAACATACAATAATGCACTACTGCGCAAAAAATTGGAATCATTTGTCGTTATCAGTTTTTATTCGATTTAATTATCATTTCAAATGTAGTGCCGTCGAATTCCTTTCAAATATGCATTTGAATTTGAATTACATAAAGAATTTAGGATTTGAATGCATTCAAATATTAATTAGCCTCTAATTCTATAATGCCATAGACAGAGCAAACATTAGCAATAGCGCTACGCTATGGTTTTTTTATGAACCATAGAAGGTGAAAATTGAATCATCATATTTTTACCATAAACTTTAATGTTTCAGGTTTATTTTCTTTACTTGCCCACAGTATTTGCTGTTGCCGTTGATATTTAGCCCAATTTTACATTTCTTGCGTAAAAATGCATATAAAAATAAGGCAATTTTTAATTTTTTAAATTTAAATCCCCTTCAACACACAGTAAGGCAGAATCACAAATGGCCTTCTATTCACTATATATGCTCACTACATAGGGTAAGTCATAATGGCATTGTAGAACCTACGTAGTGTACTATATGCCCAATAGAACACCAATTGAGATTCGGACAGAGCAAGAGCGTCTCCAATAAGGGTCTGTTGGAAAATAACTAATTACATGTATTATCACTTTTAGGAAACATTCGTAGTTTTTATATTGAATTAGAAAATTCATACATTTGAAAAAACATAAAAGACATGCATTTATTCTGAGCCCTTTTTCTACATGAAGCGAGAAGGGTTATTAATTTGGCCAAAACACGTGTTTTGAAAGACATACGTCAGGCGACAAAAATTAGAATGTGGGATCATTTGAATGTGCACTTTTTGCCCTCGAATATGTAAATATTGTGAAATTTTAAATAGTATTCAAACAATGAAATTTGTTCTGACAGCCCTACGTACATTGTACATTGTGGATTTACCAAACTGTATTTTTAAATGTTTTCTTTATTATTTCAGGTATTTTGGAACAATAATAATTTATACAAATAATATACTCTAATTGCATACAGTACTGTGCAAAAGTCAGAGACCACACCTTTGTTTATTCAGTTTTCAAACAAATGGCCGTTCAGTACTTATTGTTGGCAAACAATAATGATGGGGAAAACACAAAGTACAGTATGAAATCTGTAAATATTTCATTTGTAATATTGAACTTTTGTTTCATGCTGCCGCTAATTCCATTCATCCAGTTTCATCAAACCAGTACGTTACAGCTATTTCATGCGAGTGGAGTTCATTTGCATAAATAAGTGATAAAACTATTCTACTTACCGTTGGAGGCTTCTGTGTAATTGTAGATTAAATTCACATTTACAGGATTATTGTCTGACACCAAAAAGGTAAGAATGTTAATAATGGTATGAATATACTGTACATTCTCCCCATCATTATTGTTTACCACCAAATAATAACAAAAAGCACTGAATGGCCTTTTGAGTGAAAACTGAATAAACAAAAGGGTGCTCTCTGACTTTTGCATAATTTCAAAGTATCGACCTTGATTTGATTACAGCTTTTTGCAAATATGACGCCTTCTGGATATTCACTTTATTATAAAATCATTCTTGATGCTATACAGCTCTCTCAATCATATTGTAACTACATCTACAGATCCGTTCATTCTTCTAAATGCATTTAAAATGTTTAAATTTTTTCCCGACTATTTCCTTCAAATTATTTGCAGTCTATGAATATGTATGGTACTAATTAGATATATATTATATGCACGTATCTGCAACAAAACTTTATATTATATTATTCCAAACTGTTGAGTGTTGAAACCAAAGTCTTTGGCTTTTGTCTCACGCTACATCAGATTATGGTTATGTGTGTGTTTTCATGTTCCTAATCTTTTCAGTTGGTGTGCATTCTTGTTCCGCTCCAGATCCCAACTTGACGCTGGTATTTAGAGTTCTATAACCATAATCCTCCTGGTTTATTCATGTTTGGGGGTGAACTAGAACAGAAATGTGGACTGGCAGGGTGTTTAGAAATGGACGGGTTGATCTATACTGTCCATTTACCGTATCATTCTTAATCAGTGGATATTTAGTCCTACATATTTATTGTCCTGCGTATTTATTGTATATTTGCACTCGTCCTCACTGTCGTGTCTTTGCACTTTATGTAGTCCTGCATAGGCAAGGCAGGTTTATTTATATAGCACAACTTCATACACAAGGCCGTGTATACTGTGCTGTTGTATTGTGTGTTGCACCATGGTCCTGTAGAAACGACATTTCGTTCCAATGTATACAAGTTATATGGAGGAATGACAATAAAAACCCACTTGACTTGACTTTGGTCACGATACAGTTGTATCTATGGTTTGTGTTCTGTGTCTCTTAGGCTCAGATGGTTCCAGGGCATGCGGGCATAAAGTTCACAGTGCTGGAGACGTTGGACCATATAAAAGAGGAATTCCAGCTCTTCCAGGCCCAGTACCACAGGTAAAGATTATTAACAGTAGCACTATTAACTATGAGCTTATGCAGTAACACTAATGGAATATTAAAGTAAAGTTGGAATCAAGACCCAGACCACGACCAGTCCTGTCACATTTACATTTATTCATTTGACTCCAATCCAAAGAAACTTGCATTTCTAGAGATTTGAGGGTTAAAGGTCTTGCTCAAGAGCTCTACTGTGGCTCCCTGGCAGTCCTGGGATTTGAACTCTCAGCCTCCTGATCAGTAGCGCATATCCTTAACCACTGTGCTAACACCACCCCTGAAGACCCAGACCCATTATCAGAATCATTACTCAGTTGAATGCTTGTTAGATCTTAATTACCTGTATCATGTAATTACGTGTATATAGTGGGACTCTTTTCTGCATTTGTATGGTGAAGGTATGGTAGGTACTCATGGAAAGAGTTGATTAGCACCTTTAGCATGCTAGAAATAAATCTAGATCAAGACCAAGGCCAAGAATTTAACCAATGCGATCCAGACCAGGACTCTTAAGTTATAAGACTCAGCCCAAACCATTGGTTTACCAATGTTAGCAGAGCTCTATATTAGCAATGTTTGCTAAAGTTTCAGAATGGCTGAAGGAGCAACAGTGTTGCAGGTTGGTGCAGAATTAGTGCTATTAGCTTAGCGTCCAGAATGCCAGTTGCCTTTCCTCCTAGGGCTGCAGGATTGATCACCTGTGTTAAGTCAGTAGGATTTAGCTTTGCAAATCAGACTTAAAACTTATAAGATCTCTTAAATGATTAGGACAAACTGCTTTATGACATGATTTGAGTTATTAGCTAGTGATCCTGTTTGCAGTCACAGTAGAGCAACATGTACAGACTAAGGCTGTACGATATGGACAAAAATAGCATATTGTGATTATGTTGCTACACATTTGCGACCAGATATGCCCCGCAATTTGTAATAATGTAATATAATATAATATATTTATAATATAAATCTCCAAGTGCTTTACATATAAAAGATCAGAAAGTCAAAACAAAAGTATTTATGATCAAGCACATTAAAGAACCAATGTACAATCACTAATGAATTGAATATAAATATAGTGTTAGTACTATAAATCATGAAAAGTCTCTTTAACAAGTTAAAAGACCCAATAGCTATGAATAAGATCAATTAAACAAGTATGTTTTTAATCTGGATTTAAAAACAGCTGGCGTTCCTAACGTTCTCTGGAACACTATTCCAGAGTTTTGGGGCAATATAAGAAAAACATCTTCCACCGGCTGAGCTGCGAGTGATGCTCGGGATTAACAGTAGACCCAC
>JAOUQW010000021.1:4835362-4858328 GCA_028565825.1 Olivaichthys viedmensis | reverse complement strand
TTAACAGTAGACCTGCCTCAGCTGAGAGAAGCGCTCGGGATGGGCTGTACTGCTTCAGAAGATCAGCAAGATACGCCGGAGCTACACCATTTAGAATCCTTTAGACCATGTGAAGTCGTTAAATTTCGGCGCACATTAACTTGACCAAAATTAATTGTTGCTTCTTTTTGGATCATGCCAGTGCCACGATTTATCAAAACACTCACAGAGAGCTTAATCTAGAACATCTGTGATTGGTTAGAAAGCTCACAGAGCGCTCATTTGCATATAGGATGCTTCTGTGCTTTAGGTCTATATGGCGATAGCAATTAACAAACGATATATTGTGCCGCCCTTACACCAGGTGAATATCTTTGATAAGAGCTAAATGAAATTACAGGGAGTCATGAGTAAGACAAGTGCCCTTCCTTCTTGACTAATTAAGCAATAAATATGAGGTATTGCGTGTAAATGTTTTTAAATCCACCTGGGATCATGGGCATGGTATGCTTCCCCCCCATCACCACATCCCCTGGATAAGTAAAGTGCCTTTGATGTAATGCATTGTGACATGTAATAAGAGAAGCCTGAAGTACAGTTGTATCTGTTCTCTCGCAGTCTGAAGTTGGAATGTGAGAAATTGGCCACGGAGAAGAGCGAAATGCACAGGCATTACATCATGGTGAGTACCCTGTTGTTATTGCAAATTACTCCTAAATGCAGTTTGGAGAGGAAGTCAATAAAAGACTGAAAGCCAATTCAGAAAACGTAGGTCTTCCTTTAGTCTCTTCCACGTGGAATAGTCCATGTTGTAAGGGTGTACTGTAGGGGTGCAGCTCTTTTTTTAGTTCTAGTTTATAAAATCATTAGCAAGACCATTAAGCACGGTTACATAGAAAAACAGAAGTTAATTGATCTCTCTGTCATGCATTAGCTGAGTAGGAGAGGGTAGTGCAAGCCTATCTTCATTTTTGGACTGAGATCGGCATCTGAACACATTTCCACAGTCTCTTTAACTATGCAACTGCATATTGTTGTGTTTTTGCTGTAGTACTACGAGATGTCATATGGACTCAATATCGAGATGCAGAAGCAGGTAAGAAACATTAAGCATGTTGTGTAAATTTCCTTTTCCTTTGTTTTTCTTTTTTTCACTGAAGTAATTATACTGGTTTCTATTGCTGTTTACTTTTTTTTTTCAATGGCATACATTGGCCTCTATTTTCAGTGCAGGTGCATGCAGGCATATTTTTTTTTGGTCCTCCCCCAGTTATTTTGGTAGGCAGAAATGAACACGCCTGCACTGACGTGGGTGAGGCGGCGCCAAAGAGAGTGTGACATTCAAAATCTGCTGGTGCAGTGCTATTTTTCAAACCCACTGAGGTCCAAAATTACACTAATTTTATCCCTCGCCCCCCACCCTTTTAATAGAGCCCATTGTCTTAAATATAAGAAGCCATATTCTGCTGATAAGCCATGATATTAAGCTGTTGAAGAAAGATTCATAGATGCAACAGTGCTCAATTAAAAAATCTAGAGAATGAAGGAAGTTTGTGTTGTGCAGGTTTGGATAGCATCATAATGTCAGCAGTTTTCAGTTCCCTAGTACTAGACTAATACTCACTAGTGTTCAGTGTGCTGCATTTGTTTAAGGGATGAATTAAGTATAAATTAGACCAAACATTCATTCAGTTTCTAAGTGCATGTTTCAGTTCGTAGTGGGGTTCAATAAAAATAAAAAATAAAAGTGCAGCCTCATATCAGGGGTGTTGGGCTATTTATCCCCCCAAAAGCTAAACTGCTGTCTAACAGAATGGCTGTCAGTTTGCGTGTAGTTGACGACACCTTACTCCCGGACCCAGACATACTGTAGGTACACACACTGAAAAACATACAAAGGGGGCTAATCCAGATAAGACCCCTGCTGCTTTTTTTTTTTTTTTTAGGCCATCTGGATTGATGGGTTTATGTGGGTTACTGTAGAACAATCTGGTGCTGTTTGTATACATCTCTGAAACATTAGTTCATTCTTTGTGTAGCACTAAATACAGTTAAATGTGAACACAAAGATCTTCGGGGAGCTTAAAAGCCTGTCTTTGTTGGATATGTTTAAAATAGTACTGTATTTGAGGTAATATTCCTACATCCAGAAGGAAACTTAGTAACACAGACTGGAGCAGGAGCAGTAATGCTTGCCCTCGATTGTCATGTTTAATATGTCCTCTGCTGCTTGATAGGATTTTCTTTGAGCTGCGTGCATATGTGTTTGTGTGTGTGTGTGCGCGTGTGTGTGCGTGTGTGTGTGTTTCCCTGCAGGCGGAGATTGTAAAGCGGCTCAGCGCTATATGCTCTCAGATTATCCCTCTCCTGTCCCAAGAGGTGTGTGAGCGAAATTAATGCGCCCCCCACACACACGCGCACACGCACGCACGCACGCACGCACACACACACACATACACTTACACACACAGCCTTTTACCACCCAACATTAAAGTGTTGCTTACTATGGAAGCCCCTCATTCTTCCTCTCACAGCTATTTAGACATTAATTATTTACAATAGAGTGGTCATTAACACAGCAAAATTTCCCATCCCCTTCATCTATCAATATTTTATAAAGCTTTTTTTTTACCAGGCAAACAGAGAGCATTCGGGGATGTTCGAGCCATAATCCCCTAAATGAGTCCAGTAGGAGCAATAGGAGGAAATAAGCTTGTTTGGCTGAACTCAAGTAGACAGTATTTTTAAAGTGATGCATCCATTGCAGACTTCACCGCTGGAATGGTTGTGTATTAATTAGGGGCCTAAATATCCACAGATTCAAACTGGTGCAGTGGACTCGATATTTACGATGTGGCTGCACCGATTCAAATGGGCAAAAGTTGAGAGGCCTTCACGACTGAATTGATACAGCCGTCTCTGTATCAGTAGAAGTTCGCTACCACATTAGTAATGCACCAAAATGAAAATTCTTGGCCGAAGCCGAAACTGAAATTCACCCCCACTTTGGACCGAAAAACCGAAACTGAAAACCGAAAACCGAAAACCAAGTGCTGGATTAAAAAAACAAATATATATATTTATTAGGGTTTTTTTTTGTACTGTTGCATAAACAGTACCATTTGATGGAGTTGGGATCTTTTTTTTCTTCTTTTTTTAAGCATTAATTAATGCTTAAATAAAAAAACTGCAAGGCAATGAAAACAACACACATTGTTATTAACAAGTCAGTCCCATCAATAGAACGTTACTCCACAAAACTGAACTGGCAATGAATAAAACAAATAACAGAAAATATAAAAAATATTATATATGGGCTGCATATTGACCAGGATGTCGTGCTTTCAGGTCAGACTAGTGGAAAAGTCCTTGGGCAAAACTTTTTCTTTCAAACTTTTAGGCATTTTTACTCTTTTTCAGTGGCCAAAAATTTGGTGCATCCCTATTAAAAATGTTATCACATGAGCTTCCTTTTGCACCGTGTATATCCAAACAGCTCTCGGCTCTAAATCATATATTATAACCGTTTGCTGCCTTAAATATATCTTTCATACGTCGGATCAACGATCAATGACATATCGAGATCTCAGAGGAAGAGATAAACCCCCCCCAGATTTAATGTCTTGTGTGTCGCTTTATTTAATGTCGTAATAGATGTACTTGCATATGGAGGAGGGTTACATTTTCTCCTTTTGTTTAAATAACTACTACCAGTGGAATTCAAGTTAATTGGAGTTAATGATTACAAAAATACATCATGCTAAATCCAAATACATGGTTCTTACATATTCTATTATATGGAGACCCTTTGACTTTGTTGGAACTATGGGGTAGTTAATGTGTATCCTTATATATTTATGCAGCATCAGCACCAGGTGGCCCAGGCAGTTGAAAGATCCAAGCATGTGAGCATGGCTGACCTGAATGCTATCATAGGGGTGAGTCACCTCCTCTTTTTCATCCACCAGGCCAATCACACATGATTACAGTATTAGTATTAGCTTTACTAGTCACATATATTACACTGTGTAAATCCTTCCAATAAGCTGTCAGTACATCTTAGTAGCACAATTAAAGCTGATCCTGTGACCTACATCTCAAACAGCATTTCTAAGAACTAATAACTTACAGTTCAATGGATCTGCTTGATCGGTGTAACAAGCATTATTCAAACAGTAATAACTGATCACAGCAGATTATACAGATTCAGAGAGACATGTTTGTGCTTGAGCAGTCTCCTCTTTTTCTTTGTCTGCCACATGCAGCAACAGCAGCTGCAGCACCTTTCCCATCATGCTCAAGGCTTCCCTCTGACGTCGCACCCATCCGGCTTGTCTCTCGGAGCGGGAGCCGGTCTCATGGCAATCCCGGGGGCTTTCCCCTTCCCTCCCCATCTGGTGCCTAAAGATGACATCACTCACCCCGAATCTGTGGATCCCAGAGGTGCAAACAAACTGACTATTTATTTATGCATTGAAGTTATATTTGTATGGTGAAGACATGATAAAAGCTAAGAGTGCTTTGAGTATTTCTAAGACCCCGATTACACTTGCTCGCTTCATGCGTCTTTATCCACATAAAAATGTAAGTGTAAACGGATTTCGATCCGATAGCTCAAACCATTTCGGCAGATCTGAAACGCATTTTAGCCAGATACGAATGTAAATCCGTTTTTCCAAGTCACATTTGACAACCAAAACCTCTCCCAAACTGATCTGTGGCGTGTAGTAGTGTCTGCTACAGCTGCAACCAAGGTTACTGCTGCATTAAGCACTCTACATTTACATTTAGTCATTTAGCAGACGCTCGAGCGACTTACAAAACGTGCAAACAGTTGAAGACGCTGCGATGCCAAGTACCCAGCGAATCTGCAAAGATTCATAACCTGGAAGATATGAGGCAAATGCTAGTTTGTACAAGTGCTAGAGTGGTCAAGTTACTGACAAATACAATTGCAAACCTAACTGCATAAAAATACTA
This sequence comes from Olivaichthys viedmensis, assembly GCA_028565825.1. NCBI lineage: Eukaryota > Metazoa > Chordata > Actinopteri > Siluriformes > Diplomystidae > Olivaichthys > Olivaichthys viedmensis. The sequence continues at coordinate 4,853,369 of JAOUQW010000021.1, read as the reverse complement.
GAGACAATCAGTGACGAATAGGACAATCTCAAACCTAAGTGCATACATCATACAAATAAATTAAAAACCAAGAAGTAATACAAAATCAATGAAAGGTAAGTGCAGAGAAAATAAGGTGTTATCCTAGATACTGCCGGAAGAGGAAAGTCTTTAGACCTTTGACAAAGGAATTATGGAGCTGTTCGGAGTGCAGGGGGAAGTTTGTTCCACATCTGAGGAGCCAAGATGATGAAGCAGCGAGATCTTGTGCATGTTTAGACCTCAGAGAAGGACATGCCAGGCGCCCCAAGTTGAAAACCTGAGTTGGAGTGCAGGTGTGTAGATAATGTGGTGCAGAGCCCTTTGGCACCTGGAAGGCAAAGACAAGAGTTTAGAATTTGATTCTTGCTGCAACAGGAAGCCAGTGGAGTGGCCTCAATAGAGGGGTCACATGAGAAAAGTTTGGGAGGTTATGACCCAGGTGGGCAGCAGCATTCTGAATGCTCTGTAGAGGCGATATCGCATATGAAGGGAAACCAGCCAAACAACCATCTTCTTCTTAAGATCGACTGCCTAACTACGATGCCTTCCTCCAAGTTTAAGGAAATGAAAAACACCATGTAAAATTTAAAATGCGGAAACCATCTTTTGCATAAAACAGCTGGAAATGAGGAACAACACAAGCAGTTGGTTGTCAAGTATAATGAGCTGATTTGCATATTATGCACAATACAGCCACCAGATTTCAATCCGTCTAACCGGAGTCACATTTGATTACAAGCGTAAGTGCTTGTGGTTAAAATATTATCCGGATACAATCCAGATACAAGACGCAGAACATGACGAGGTGTAAACTGGGTGCAAAAGTACCACAATCAAATCTGAATGCAGTGAGGTGCACAATTAGTACAAGCCACAATAAGTCAAGAACAAAGTTCCTATACAACAAAAAATTATATCTAATAATGCAAGATACAAAATATGATCACACCCCTAACCCTAACAGTGTTTTATTTCCATATGACATATGAATGTATAATAACCATATAAGTAAAAGCTCAAATCTGTTTTTTTATATATATTTTTTTTAATTATTATTCTAGATGGTGCTCCAAACAGGGTGAGTATGAACCATGGTCATGTATGTCAATGTGTGTCAACATGTAGATGAATGACTTCCATAAGTTTATTATGAACTGACATGTAAATTATTAAATATAATGCAGTCAAGCCTTATTGATTTTGTGTTTTATGTATGTGTGGAACTGCTATGCAACGAGTCAGATTTCTCAAGGGATCATCAGTCAGTAGGCTAAATGGAGTGTGCATGGCTTAAGTGTTTGTTGCAGCATTAGGCTGGTTTTATAATGCTTGTTTATTTCTCTGCAGTTTTCCATTGGCTAGTACAGTGAAGTGCTAACGTATGCTGTAGGCACTCATGTGTTCTGTATCCTATTGCAGAATAAATAAAACCAAACCTTATATGTATAGTTTTATACATAATTAGATGTATTGCACAGTTGTGTATGTATTGCATAATTATGTAACTATTGACAACCACTGTGTCATATCCTGGGCTAATTGACACCATTGTGTTTACATATATGTCATGTCTTAAATATACAGTGTGTACCAATGCGCTGTAGTTCAGTCAAATACACACTCTGTTACCCCATTCCAGAATGGATTTACCTCTTTGGAGCAATAAACCAAACATTATTGTATGTATTGCAATGTATTGAGGGTGTCAAATTCATCATGTAATTGATGCAGTCAATTCCGAAATTATTGGCGCCCATTATAAAAACGAGCATAAATAAATACGTAAAACTAAAAACACGTGCAATAATTCATATTTTGAGTTTAAACGTTTGGGGAATATGATTTTTGTTAGAGGAAAGGTATGTCATTTCTCCAGTTGTTTGAGTGGAAAATGGGACTTGCGTGTAATTGTGTGTAAATGTTTATTTTATATAACAATTTTTGCCCATTCTCTTGAAGGATCCCAATAGTTCTGTGTTTGACTGTATGTGAAATGCTGCATATACTTATAGGTAGGGTGTAAGCGGTATACAGTGTGTGTCGATGTTCGACAGAGTTTTGCAGATTCGGCTGCGATGAATCAGTCCATGGGTCAGAGGCTGCCTCTGCCTCTAGCCTGCCCACCCGAGTCTGCAGCAGACAGCAAGAGAAGTAGCGCAGAGGGGAAATCCAGAGTTCCCACACCCCGGGTACTGCTCTCTCACTCGCACACATACTGACATACTGACAGTCAGCATGACGATGACACTGGTTTAGCCCGCTGGAGATGTTTTCCAGACAAACACTGTGTCATATCCTGAGCTAATTGATACCATTCAAAGACTCACAGTAATTGTTCACAATTAGACTTTTCCTCTGCCTGGGAAACCAGTCTCTTGAAAGAATAGTTCAGAGGAAAATCTAATTGGCCTATTTTTTTCCCCTCACTCACCTCAACTGTAATCGATCAGCCAAGACATGTTTGGTGTCCAACATTTGCTCCTTTAGATTGGCAATGAGGTTATGTTATGGAAGTCTATCCTACCCAATTTTTTTTACATAAATACATGCCCAAATCTTCACATACTTACTTCAAATGACATTATTAAGCTATGTATCTTGTTTAAATTTTTTATTTTTTTGTAACTTTAAAATGATTTGGTCAAATTAGCAGGATGGTCCGTATATACAAATTTAAGTTCAAAGTAAAACTATATTATTATCTATATAGTACTTTGGGAAACCTGGGCTAGGGGCCAGAATAATATCAAATTGCACAAAGGAAAAAGGTAATTCTGGTTGTCAAAGATGGCTGGCCATATAACGTTACAGTGTTCAGCTTCACTGTAAAGTTTTGTTCGTGTTTATAAATTACAGTGTTACACTGTGTCCTAAACCACATTGGCAAGTCTGTGTTACATTACTAAAGAACTGAATGCGGTTTGAGGCGGATATTTACGGAAAAGATTTTGGGTGAGATAGACTTCCATTACTTGTTAGTTACTTTAGCCTTAAAGCTCCATTGCCAAACTGAAGAACCTGCCTTGTCTGATCGACTACATTTGGAATAAGGGAAATATTGCGTAAATTAAAATTAAAATTTTCTTTAAAAGTCAGAACTTCAATAATACAGTGTTTACTACACAGCATTAAATGATGTGTGCCGTGTTATAAACTCTACGCGTTAATATAAACCTCATTTTCGAGGAGAGTGAGGTCACCTAGAGCCCCAGAGTGGTAGTAAGTTTTAAAGTAACACTGAAGTACCCGTATAAAATGTTCTGTATTGAGTTTCAGTGCAGATAAATGTCACGAGACCGAAATAAAACCGATTTCAGAGCACTGTAATGCTTTATATAGACATATACAGGCTGATGATGAAAGAGGAGATAATTGATGACATTTTGCGTCTTCCTCTAGGACAGCGAAGTGGAAAAAAATGAGGACAGTCTGAAACGGGACAGCACTAAAGAGGTACGGCCTAATTATTCTGTGCCTGCCTCTTCCTCAATGGCCCTTTTTAATGGCCATTGTGTCTATATTTGAAACCCCAGTCAGAACGTGTTTGAATGATCAGGTTTTCACAACTCAGAGCAGCTGCATGTAAAAGGTATTCAAACCTCAACAGTGTCACAGACCCATAGTCTTGCACTTAATTGCCAATGAGGAGTCACTGACTTAATCTGTGCCAGGAATTTTTTTTATAATGGGTCTGGATTTGAGGCAGTACTTAAATATTTCATTTCCTGTCAGTTTAAAAAATGTTAAGAGAAATGTCAACAGTACCCAAGTTCCGTTCACTACTTGGATGTACCCATTTAATTTTGTAGAAATGCATTCGTAAAAATGATTTTAAAATAGGCAATATATCTTCTCGGCATCTCGGTCATTAGCAATATAAATAATATTGATGCAATAGACACACACAACTCCTTCACGTGCCCGGGAATCCTGTTGACACGCATGCGACGATAAGATGGACTGGAAATATAGTACATATTTACAGACAAATCTTTTTTAACACTCATTTCTTCTTATTAGAAGCTTGGTGTAGGTCGGTATAGGTACTTTAAAAAAAAAAAATCTAAATGATTTTCTTTTATGTCCAATAGAGAAACTGGTCCAAGAACATAAAGTTTGGAACAGTCATTAGTTTTGTCATTAGTATTGATTTTATTAATTGTATTGCCCCACTTTTAGGAAAACATTTAAATGGGTCATTTTGACATGAACAAGAATGCTCCAATGTTAAACCTCAAAAAAAAAATTGTTCAATGTTCAGAGTTGTTTACAATGGTTTTAGGGTGTTTTTGTCAGCACAAAAAATACTGTGATTTCCACAGGGCGCAATTCCAAAATAAACTCCAAAGGTTTTTTAGAAACTAATACAGCGATGTAATATTCACCAGCAGTTTAGCTATAAATTCACTTGTGTGTTCAGATCTGATTTTTAAAAAAGCAGATCACTTGTAAATCTTATAACTTACCTGGGATTATTTTATTGCTCTGCGTGCGATTGAATGTCATGGGTAGTGATGCATTTCTGCACATCATCACTTTCCCCTGAACCAGAGCATGTACGGCTGGCAAGAAGGCCAAAATGGTAAGATGGTTAGAACTGTGCTGTCCCAACAAGCCAAATGAACATTACGGGCTTTAGACTTGCATATTTGCAGCGACCAATTTGCTTAGAGGACTTAGATAGAATAGCCTGGAGAACTTCTATGGAGAAAAACACTCCAGAAGATAGCTGTCCTGTCCAGAAACCATCCAGGGCTAATTGTTGAAACAGGGCTGCACTTTCATTTGGTTGTTCTATCGTCAATGCCAGCGTTTTAAAACACTGAAGGCCCTACTCTTGGCAACAAATGCAGGTAATGTCCAATGTCCATTCCATTTTCCATCTGCACCACCAGTTTACTGTCGTCCTCTTGGGTGACCTGGACACTGGGAAAGATATACGCTTCGTTGGGGACATGTCCCCACCACTTTTTTGATATGCCCGGTTTTGTCCCCACCACTTTTTGAAAGCGCAGTCCGTTAAAAATCTTTTACATAGTGGCTTGCGGCAGAAACTGATCCAAATGTTTTCTAAAAATATCACGTAAGACCTATTCATGGTGTTTCTCACGGTGTCTCCTCTATGATGAAACTCTCACATCTGGTTGGCTATAAAAGAAGACGTCACAAGTCAGTTTCTAGCAGGTGTCTTTCCCTACGAACCTGGATGTTTGCATCACACACGGCAATATGATAACATTATTATATCATGAATTTATTTGTAGATAACTAGAATCATATTGTGGCATATGCAAATATAAAGTGAGGCTTTATACCAGCTGTAGCTCATTATAATGGGTAATATAATCAGGCTGCGGGGTAACACTGTTTACATTCCTTTTTTTTTTTTTATTCTAACGGGCTCCCAGAGAAGACAGTATGTAGGTGATATAAACCATAGCGACTACATTTAAAAAGGCTTCCGAAGCATCCATCATTCTGTGATTACGGAAAGTGTTTAAAAAGCCAGTGTGGATTTAAACGCTGGTTAAAATGGAAGCGTGTTTCTTCTCCATGAGACGCGCTTGATGCGGTGACGAAAGAAACGCTTTTGGTGCGAATTGGTGTGGCGTCTCGTTGATCGTGCAAAGTTTTCTTTTCTTTTTCTCTTTCTTTCTTTCTTTTTGCCCTGTCATCACTCCTGTCCCCAGCACTTTACAAAACAAAGTTACGACCCTGTGCTCTTCGCATCTCGCATCTCGTATTCAGCCTCCTTGCACCAACTCTTTATCAGTTGTTATCATTCCGGTTCAAATAAATACCCATTAACCTCATACCAAAACATTTTTACTAGAGGTGAGCGATGTGGTAAAATTATCGTATCGTGATACTTGAAGACTTTTTCACAATACACAATATATATCACAGTATTTAGGCTTTTCTAAAAAAGTGCCAGCAAACAGCAGTGCCGTATTTAAAAAAAAACAAAAAAAAAAAACACCTGTGCAGAACTATGAGATTAATGATACTTTTATTGAATGTCTACAATAATAAATTATTTAACATGGAAACATTCGGTACACAAGTATGTTATAATGTATAATCAATGTCTAATTGTTACTGTAAGTAAAAGTGGCATTGGTGAGTGTTATAAAAGATAAAAGTACTGATGATACCTACAATATCTCAGAAAAGTGCTTTGCGATATCATTTATCATGATATCGATAATCACCCAGCTTTAATTTCTACCCTGTAATCGGACATAAATGCTTTTAATGCTTATGGCTCCACGTGACAGCTTGAACTGAAACATGCACTGTGGAATTTTTACTGTCATTTTTTTTGTGCTACCGCTTAAACCAAACGTTTGCCTATACATCCTAAAACCATTTTAAACAACTCGGAATGCTGAATAAAAATTTGTTTTTGAGGTTTAACATTTGAGTACGTCTTTAATAACTGTGATCATTTTGCTTTGTGGTTTGTGGTTAATATGACTCCTCTCCTGTTTGTCGGCCTCGAAGAAGAGCGTGTCTCCAACCGGAGGGTCTCCCAGGTCTGCTGATGGGAATGGCGTGGACAGCAGAAACTCATCTAGAGAAGCCCGTTCCCCTTCCTCTGCCTTCTCACACTCACACACATCCAACCAGCACAAGAGCCCCCCTCAGGTACACACTGCACATTGCCTGTGCATATAGAAAATCCACAACACTATAGATGAAATGCAGTGTACAATATGCTCTTAATAGACGTGTTCTCCTGCTGAGCAAAGACGTCAGAGTAGACGAACGGCTTTTTTAAACACTGGATCAAAGAGGACGGAAACGACAGTCAGTGTAGCAGTGGCTAGTGAATTAGATGTGATTAGTGGGGTTTCCATCCACCTTTTTATGCGAATTTTGAATTTTTTAAATTTTATTTCAAGCATAAGAAAACCTGAACAGTAATGCCATGAATTTAAAAAGACACCTTGATATCAGAAAAGAAATTGTCTCCTAGTATTAAGTCTTGAAGATGTTCATTCAAGTATGCTACAAGTTTAGTACAAGCAAAATAATGTATACCTGGAGAGAAGTACACTTGCAGTTTACTTTTGATATATTAGCATATTTGTGTATACTTGAAGAGAAGTACACAAGGTGCCAAGTAAACTATTAGTTGTAGTCATAAAATTACGGTTATGAAACTTATTTCTAAGAAACATATTTCTAAGTATACTAAATACTTAGGTATACTATTAGGTCCATATTGAATTATTTATTAGGGTTTTTATGTGAGCAAGCTTTAATCCAATATACAAAACGCTCAATACATTTTTATCAAGCATTTGAAATTGTATTTGAAGAGGAGGTTTCTATCCTTTTTTTAAAAACTCGTATTAACTCATATTAACTTGATTTTACTGTCTGACACCTTGTTGTCTTTAAATGTGTTATATAAATTATTGCAGATGTTAGAATTGATTCAAAACTTCCATTTTAAAACATGTTGACGGGGCTCCTGAGCGGTGCAGCAGCCTGCCTTTGGTTATGAGATCGTGTTTGTTCAAATCCTGTTGATGACATGGTAATCGATCAGAGCGTTCAGGTGTCCTATGAGGTTGATTGAGCAGCAGTTGGAATAGATGCGACAGTGTGACATGTACCGGAGGAAGCACCTTCCAGGTTGTTGGTGTTCCTATAACAGCGGGAGAACTAGCTACATTTTGTGATTATTTTTTAAATCACTCAAAGCATTCTTTAGAGGCGAGCTAAAAGGTGTACTTTCAAGTCCACATGTAGTTTGCTTTAAAGTAAAGTACAGTTATTAATAGGTATATGGCGAGTGTACTAATAAAATAAAAGTATTCTTCAGAGTAAACTAAAAACATGTCATTAGTTTACATACAAATGTACTTTTTGTCCCAGTTTAGTCCAAAGCAAGTACAGCACATGGGTATAATGTAGTAAACTTTAAGAATGCGTTCAGTATACTATATTATATATGCACTTAATGCCCTTATAGTATACTTAAAATGTATTAACGTATACTTCTTACTTTATTATACTTCATTAGTTCTACTAAATGGTGGGAAATTTGTGTGATTCACACCCTTTGATTGTGTGTGGTGTCATGAGACCGATATGACATTGGGGTCTGGAGGTGTGTATTGGCGTGAAAACATTGCCGGGACAAACATGTCAGGACGGCGTTGTATGTAGATTATTGATGGTGTCTCAGACGCCCCCCTCTGTTCAAAGACGGTTGCTCCATTTTGTATTTTGTATTTTGTATTTGTACCAGCTTAAAATTTGCTTAAAATTTGTGAATGATTTGGCTAGACGCTTATTGTTGCTATTGTTTGCTGCGCGTTGTCTGTAAAAAAAACAAAAAAAAACAGTGCGTATACAGCCATTAGCATAGGGTGTAACATTGCAAAATTTCTGGAGAACCTACATTTCCCTTGTTATCTGTTTTATGACTACAAAGTGTAATGATCCAGATTCCCATTTACAAACGGCTCACCCTCTGTGTTTGGCTGTTTCAGGAGAAAGCACGCTCTCGCTCTCCGTCTCCCTCCCGTGACGCTCCGTCTCCTGCACCTCATCCACCTCCTCCTGCCCGTCCTCTGTCCTCCCCAGCATGCGCCCCCTCTCCTCCTGTCCAGCACTAGGTGAGACACATCTACACTCTCCACAGCTAACACATGTACCTGCTCCTTGTTATAGCCACAAAACAATTAGGTGTGTTCGGTTTCACAGATGTTCCTTCATTATCACAAGTGTCAAATAGTGTACGTCAAGATATTAATGGTAAGCAAAAAAAAAAAAAAACTCCCAAAATGATACCACTTCAAACATTTGCATTTCCCTTTCTAAATGCCCATCCTTTGCCTTTATAACTGCCTCCAACCTCCTTCATATCCTCGAAGCAGCTTTTGGTTTCGCTCAGTTGTAATATTCTGGCCCCCCGTAGCCCACCCCCTTGCACATTCTTCCTGATGTATCTGTTATAACTCTGCCAGATGTCATCCACTGCCAGGGCAAAATGGATCAATTGTAAAATAGAAATCCATTTTCCTTATTTTCCATTCAAAAACAATGGGGGTGAAAAGTTTTGCGTTCAACTGTATATGGGCTGTAATTTTACAATCATAGATTTCAGTGTCACATTTTGTTCCGGTATAATTACCAAAAAACAATCAATATTTTATGAGCCAGTTTTAAAGCGAACAAATTAGTCTTTCTATTTGGTCTCTAAACACTAACCATCTTTCATTATAGCCCTCCATCTGTAGTCTTGTAGTCTATTGCAGAGTCACACTTATTTTTTGGCATACACAAGCAGTTTGGATTAAATGTGTAGAAAGGAAGGAAGGAATTTCGCTTGAGATGTGTAGCTGCACTACTTCTCAGTTCTTGTTTTGTTTTCAGTTCTGGTGGAGCTTCTGACTTCAGCCTTGTTTTTAGAAAGTGGAATTCATGCTTGACTGAACTTAAATGGAAAGACTGATTTGTCACGGCGCAGCTCATTTTCACCGAGTGAAAAGGGAAACGTTTCACTGCCATGTTTGTCCTGCTGTCCTCTCAGGACCCACTCCTCTTCATGGAGTGAGATGGGTGGGAGACGAAGTGGCCCCTCTCCCACCCACCAAACCCAGCACACACTGGCTCTGTCCCACAATGCAACGGGTTCGAGCAACGGGTGCCTTGCCAGGGATGTGCGTTTGCCCACCGGGTCTCGGAGCTGTACAGAATCTGCGTCCACCACACTGCAGAGCCACGCCAGAGGCACAGCTTAACACGCCAATTCAATCAGCTGTTACAGTAACTGACAGGTCTATCAGCCAATCAGGCAGCTGAAGTGCTGTGGTGAAGCTGAGCGTTTTGGTGAGTTGCGGTACTTCCTTTGCAATTATTCATGATTCACAACACGTTTCACAATTAAATATAGTATTATTACATAGAAGATCAATTGAGCCTCCATATTTAATGTTTTTTCCTAATGAGTTATGATACAAGATCATAACATGTCATATATGATTTATGATTGCTCTTTTTTTCTGTGTTTCAGTGGTAAGCAAGTGAGAGTTCTGTTGACCCTTGACCACCAAACTCAAAAGCTACAGAACTAATACGCAGAAATGGATTGAGACCCTTAAACGATTTCAGAGGCTGAACTTGTGTGTAAACACAACCTTTTAAGACTGCTGTTTAGCTGAACTGGACCGTCTTTGCTACAGAAGGGGGCCTTTATTTAGTCTTTTATACACTCACTTTGTGCACTGGGAACTTGTCATTTTTGCAATCCTTACAGAAGTCCAGAGTTGGATATGTTTGGGGCAAAGTGCATTGCTCAAGGGCACAATGACTGCTGAGGTCTATGTGTTTTAGGCAACCTAAAGAGACACACTGTAATGGGCCATTCAACAATAGCAACTATTTTATATCAGTTTGTATTTGCGTAATTTTTGCTAACATCAGAAAGGACTCTCTAATACATATACAGTTCATCTATCACTTTTGAGCTTTTCTTTGAGCCACTATATACTATTACTGATTCTATACCCAGTGAGGTTTCAGCCTATGGGCTGTACTTTACCTCCTTAAACTGAATGAGTATTAGGGTGGGCGTACGCTGCACGAGTTCCGACCAGGCTACGGCACACTTTACCAGCCAGTTTACCTGATAGTCGTACGGAGGCAGTCATACACCACACGTTTGTACGAGCCCCCGACTCCCAAGTTCACTCAAACCAAGACCACGGATCGGACAGACTACCGTACTAAATGGTGTGCCAAAATAGTAAGCCAAATATGTTGTGTACAAGCAGTGGCGTACTATTTTTAACATACTATTTAATACGGGAGTATACGGTTTTGGTACGGAGCTGTAGCCTACTGGTTACTAGTCGACTAATAGAAATAATATAGATCAAGCATTGTAGCTCAATATTTTTGTCTTTGAGGACCTGGCCGTAGTAGTTTTCAGAAAAATGTAAGCGACTGCTCCTCCTGCTATAATTCCACAAGATTTTCTCTCAGGAGAAAACAAGCAACCATATTTACACAAGCAAACACAAAGCGCGCTAAAACGCAGTATCGCCTCAACTGACATCTCACAGATCACGAATTCAAGGAGACGGTACCCTATTATTTTTTTTTTGACTTCCAAAATAGGGGGGGAAAAAAGTATTATGACGTCACAAGCATCAACGATTTTCTAATGAGTCTTAGGTCGGGCTAATACGGCACTGCGTGCTCTAAGCCAACAGGAGCCTCTTCTACACCAGTTTATAGAACCTCTCGAGTCTAAGACGTATTACACTAACTATACGACTAACCTAAATTAGTCTTATTTGTTTGACCTTTTCTTTTCCGTTGCAGTGCTTATTGTAGGCAATATATTATGTTGTGTACATTTCCTAAGATTAAAATCAGTGCACCCAGTGTCTGTATTTAGGATACAGCTGCACCCATTCAAAAAAAACAGCGTGTGTCTGCAAAAGTTGGCCTTTGCAACTGAATCGTGTGCATGATTTCTTCTTTCTTTTCTTTTTTTAATTACTGTTATTTAGAAATGTCTTGAAATGAATTTCCTTTCACACTGTTTCTCTCTCGCTCTCGCGTTAATTGGCCCTGCTCCTGTCGATCAAAAGCTGCGCCAGCCAATCCGTGAGCTCACGCGAGAGCGGGCCTGCCCTGTGACGTTGCACGCGGCGGTAGGCCTCGGAGGAAGCACGTGCTCGGCAATTAGTGAGGAAATTGGCCAGAATGAATTGAGAGGTGGGGGAAAAAAGAAAGAAAGAAAGAAATGTGCGCGCAAGCCGCCGCCGGTGTAAAAATGAACAGCTGCTGTTTGCGCTCTGCAGCGAGGTTTATAAAAAAAAAATTTTTTTTCTTTTTCATATATTAAGAATAAGTGTGAAGGCCTTTGCTGAGTAAACGTATCGTAGTTTAGGCTACAATTTCTGTGGCTTAAAAAAAAAGACGACGAAGCTTCCGAATATTAAACAGATGATCGAATAGTCGGGAATTATTCGGGCCAGCCTTTAAATCGTTCAGTGATGGGAGGGCTAAAAATAATAATAATAATAATAAATAAAAATAATAATACGTAGCTGTAATATCTCTGAATTACGGCAATGAAACTATTCGGGTAAGAATGATGTAGAGCAAGCTGTTAGACGCGCGCGCGCGCACTCACGGAAACACGCATGCGCAGCCGCATTCGTGCGTCCCGATGTTTTGTAATTCAAGTGATTCCCGGCGTCTCCTCCGAAACATGTGAAACAGATTCATTCTTGCCTACGCTTGCAGTCCTAGCCAGCCAAACCAAGAAATACAAAACGGTTGGGTTGATTTGTCCTTTTGCGTCATTTGCGCCATGATCGGATAATATGCGTTCAGCATTGTCCCACTAGAGGGCAGCACTGTTGCACATCACATTAAAAGCTGCTTTCTTGCACGTTGCTCTAGAAGCATATGCAATATGATCATGCCTGATTCATCATTATAAAACAAAAAAACATTGCACGAGTTGACTAAGCTGCATTGCTTGCAGGGAAAACATTGGACTCCACCAGGCTGTGGGAGAAGATTTGAGTAATAGACGCATGTCAGTCATTTTGAAGCGCATTATGGGCAGAACCCACATGGATCCTCCACACATTAAAAAACTGCTCTAATATATTGACTTGCAATTACTTAATAAAAGTGTTCATATAACCAAACTACAGAGGGAACCAAACCCCTGTAGACTGCTGGGTTTGGACACAATATCACATGTCTATCCCACGAGGCAAAGGCTACACAATACAGTAAGCGATGAACTAAAAATAGCCATTTGGGGATTTGATAGCAGGAACAGAGAATGTCCTGGGGTGAAAACACATCCGCATGTAATTATCTGAACTTAAAAATAAAACTGCAGCCGCCCGGTTGTAATATTTAAATAGAACAAGGCAAGTGTCATTGCACATGACCAATGTTAATTAACCATGGTCATTTTTAATACACACGGTCCACATACAGCGCCAGAGCACGAAGATACTTCTTTTATGGGAAAGAAGGCGGCCGGTTATTTCCTCAGGTCATATCACATTTTCCCCACTCTCCTTTGACCCTCACTTGTTCCAATTCGCTCGTGTTGTGAGCACTGCTCATTCAATCAGCAATAAAATGGAACCAATTTAACAAGCTACAGTTCTCCCCACTGCCCTTGACTGCATTGCTTTCTGAGTAAATAGTTACATACTTTGTTACAGTGCAAGGTTTTATGCTCATAACCAGCCATCCAGTTATTCATCCTGTTTCTACACAGTGGTCCGTGTTGCCAACTGGCAAAATAAAGACTAAGACGGTACATGAGTAATTAATTTTTATTAAATCTACAGTAGTTAAAGACAAAAACATAAAAATACATATAGAAAAATATTGGACGTGTGCAATATTCATAAGCTATACAATCAAAAGCCTTGGGAAAGACAGTGTGTAGGCCACAGTATTGGATGGCACAATATTACAGCTCGCTTGCTACAGGCACTTGGCTTCAAGCATCCACAAACACACAACTTCAGAAGCCTAATTAGAAAGTAGTGGAACAGAATTAAAAGTCGACATGTATTCGGAGGATTCACTCACTCACTTAAAAAAAGAAAAGAAAAGAAAAGAAAAGAAAAACCTATTACTGTGCCAAGACTGTGCATTTTGCGAATGCGACTTTGGGATCAGAGCACGTCCCTTAGACAAACACGGTGTTCTCAGACGGACACAAAATGAATCCCACATCAGCAAATGCACCTGAAGACTATTTCACAAAAAGTTTGCAGCGATACATTAAAAATATTCGGATCGGTGTCAGTCAGTTCCAGCGTTAATATTTTCTGCATTTCTGATCCGAGTGTTTCACGCTAACGGATATTTTAATGTATTGTTTATGCATTTGTATTTAATTTCCACTGTTTATCATCAGAAATGGTCAGGTTTTGCTGGTTAAGGCTAAATAATGTCTTCTCTTACTTTTGCATCTGAAATAAAAGGATATAATTTGGTTCTGTAGGCTTACTGTAATAAACTATGCTCACTTTTTGCAGAAATACTGAGGGCTCACGATAGCGAATACAACATAATCGAATAATCTGTGCATTAGTTGCATACCAAAAGTGAACTACAATAAAGTTATTCGGGTCGTTGCAAGCACTGGGAAAAAATAAAACAGTAGATTATTCAAGAATATTCAAATGCAGCAAACTGCAAGCCAACTGAATGAGGGCGACTAAAGGAATACATTATGCATTTCGAATCTGTTTCACATTCAATTTTGTATATAAATAATAAAAGATGCTTTGCAGAAGGTGAGCTCTCCCCCACAGTGGGGCCTGCTCTATTTTAAGGCCTTTGGCTTTCAGCAGCTCCACCAGAAGCACACAGAGAAGCTCTGTTTGGTGGAGGAAAAAAAGGGGAACAAAATCACCTCATACTTGGTAAATATAGAGTGCATTAAAAAACTCGCAACATAAGCAATACTGCTGAACTGCACAGCTAGTTTGCGGCAATCGTTAGCATGGTTAATGTGTTTAATCTGAATCCGTTAACATGTGACACACACACGCGTCAAATTGTACATGGAATAGATAAAAGGTGCAGCATATATCAGCTTAGTATATCAGTTTGCGATGTGAATGTTTTATTTGTACCGAAATGCACGGAACTGTTACAGTCAATTGTTTTTTATACTAATAAGAAAAATTGTAAAATAAGTATTATGTATGAAAATATGAACTTCATTATTAGTCATGTAGGAGTATAAATGATCATACACAACTAATACTGAATACATATTACATACCTACTAACACTAATTCTACATTATTTCTTTTTGAACAGGCATGGGGTTGTTGTTTTTTTTGCAAAGGCCAGTCTCCAGGTGAATGTCATGTGCAAATTTGATTTGTTTCTGTCCATTTCTTGACAAGACTCACGCACTTTGTGTTCAATAAAGCCACAAGCCTGTGATTATTTGTTGTTAAAGTATACCATATGGTCCCATAATTATGAAAATCACATTCCATGAAATGAGGAGTAAGAGCTATGTGAAAAAAATTCAGGCTAGGCTGCACCAATGTGGCCCAGATCAGTCTTTTGCGTCTAAAGCAAGAGGTGAAAGCACAAATCAATACACACAAATTAAATGCTGTGGTCATCATCAAAGTCTCTGCTACCATGTAGAAAAAGCTGCATTCGTAAGCCTGTTTTTTTTTGTTTTTTTTTAACATCTGAGATTATATAAACTCCGCTTGTCCCTAGATTCACATTAATAATAATAAAATTTAAAAAAAATTACAAAAGCAGTAGAAAATGGTAATAAATCCTGCAAATATGCAATAGTTAGTGGTATTTGGTGAAGTTAGATAACGTATATATTAAAAAAAAAAAAATTGTCACATTATGCAGTCCACTTTGTGAATGTGTTAGGGGGATTATTGTAAAAACACGACTTCCATTCACCAAGAGGGTCATAAAAATGATCAACCACCACAAGGATACATGTCCTTTACAAAATGTCCCAAAACAACAATAAAAAAACCCTCCATCTTTACTCGTCAGAATGTAGTGGGTGAGGAACAGATTTGGCTTTACCTCGCATGTTCTCAGTGGTTCGGCTTTTTCCTCAACCTGTTTGAAATTCAACGGACCGACCCACGATCTACGCGTCGCATCGGGAACCGTTTTATAAGCTCATTTTCAAATAATGACGTGAGGCACAGTGTTGCATTTTGGTGCGCAATTTCGATACAATTTAAGTTCGTTCTGTGGTGTCAGAAATCAGCTGATTGTTTTAAGATTTGAGGCTACAATTTCTTTAGGAGACCTGACGTGCTTTAGTTCTGAAATATGGTCAAGTTCAAGAAATGTTGAACATTATATAATATGTCAGACCCTCTACAGGAAGGACAAAGTATAGGGATATCACTCACACACACACACACACACACACACACACACCGTAAGTTATTATCCTGTACTGTGCAACTCCAAATTTGATTTGTGGACTCCTGGCCACACTGATGAGGAGCTGCTTCCTCATCTTTGATCCATTCAATTTTTAATATAGACATATAAGACTTTTGGAGAAGCTCCAAGCTCTTGCTAACACGAAACTGTACCTTTTCTTGTCACTGCGGTGGTACCCTGAAGGGAACATCTTTTGTACCTTTAGTATGTATCTTTTACCTGGAAATGTGAATATAGTGTACCTTAATTAAAGGTACATAATTAGACATTAAGGACCACTGATGTACCTTTTAATTCACTTCTAAATTTAAAGGTACACTACAATGCACCTTCCCAGGTCAAAGATACACACTAAAGGCACGAAAGATGTTCCCTTTAGGGTACCACCCCAGTGATAAGAAAAGGTACAGTTTAGTACTTTTTTTTCCTGAGAGTGTACCCTATATACACTCTTAAATTAAAAAGCTTAAATCTAGAACCTTTACGGGTTCTTTGGTTGTCCTTTGGGGGGGGGGGGGATCCTTAAAGGTGGATCCTACAGAGTGTTTCCCAATCAAAAAGTGAAACCTTTTTAGGAAGCTAAGAACCCTTAACTATCTTTTTTAAGAGTTTCTAATAGGCCTAGCTATATAAATTAAACAGTTTATTATTATTATTATTATTATTATTATTATTACATATACCCGATTTGAATCACAGCGGATTGAAAGCAAATGTCTTGGGCCGCTAGATATGATATGGGCTTCCTTCGTATATTATTTGTAATTTCTGACATTTTTATAGTTTAACATTCAGTTACAGTTTGGGCAGGTATATGGTGAATTGAGTAGGCTTTTTAAACCGTAACTGGGCTGGAATAAATCTCTAAAATCTGCTAACTCTGCCTATACATTGAGAAAGAGCACAAGTGATCGGCTGTGTCGGGAATCGAGAATCCAAGATCTTATGTTGCCATCTGCTGTTTAAAGAAAGTACTTTACTGTAGAATACAGTGAACATATGGAATTGTGCAATTGTAAAAGAAATTGGTACATGAGATTTATATAAGGCCAAGAATACAATCCTGATAGTGTTATAATTAATTATAATAAGTAATATAATTAATTAATTCTAATATAAGTTTTAAAAAATGATGTGATGTGAATATGGGTCAGTCTATTCATAGAGCACACATTTGACCTTTTTATTGGCTAGATGGCAAAATGATCCGCAGACAAAAAGGCTTACGTTTGGCTGCTGCATACTATTCAAGCTGCATTTACATTAAACTCATATTTGGCTTATAGGAAAAGCTTTGACGAAATCATGAAATGGATCTAAATTTAGGCTAATTGTGGCCTGCATATATTAGTGCAAGTAAATAAAGAGAAGCCAGCAAACTAGGGGAAGCCCATAACTTTAAGAACTCCTATGTTATAAGAGGTTTACATTTTTGTTGACTTCACATTCATACTAAAATGTAAACGATACTCAAAAGGTTAAGAGATTCAATAG
Organism: Olivaichthys viedmensis; assembly: GCA_028565825.1. Classification (NCBI taxonomy): domain Eukaryota; kingdom Metazoa; phylum Chordata; class Actinopteri; order Siluriformes; family Diplomystidae; genus Olivaichthys; species Olivaichthys viedmensis. Next base: position 4,835,879 of record JAOUQW010000021.1, on the reverse strand, counting down.
AGCAGTCCACAGCATAACCAAAATTTCAACCTTCCAAACAGCTCTGGGATAATGATCAGCGTGTCTCTGTGCTCTTTAGTCAGTAGATCCCAGTTCTAAGGCAGAACTCTTGAATGGTTCAAGCATCTAAATGGTTCATCCAGGTAGCACAAGGTAGATTTCATGAACAGACAACAGCTGGTAATTGCCAGGCTAAATCTGTTGATTATATATATCTTATAGAGGCCTTGACACTTGAAGCGTCAAGGTGTGATTATTAGGATGTCTGGATTAATACAGATCTCCTTTTCACCGCTGCAGGTATCCCTTACTACCTTTACAACTTGTTTTTTTATGCTATGGGTGATCTTTGAGATGTTAAGCTTCTTTTTTCTCTCCCTTCTCTGGCCTCACTTGCTGTGGTCACTTGAAATAAACATGAATGAGTGTAGTACAGTAGGCAAAGTAGTTTGAATAGCTTGACACTGATCCCTGCAGACATGCTGATTAAACCTGTATTAAGTTGTCCTTTAACCTA
>JAOUQW010000021.1:4803516-4819868 GCA_028565825.1 Olivaichthys viedmensis | reverse complement strand
AAATATCATTTAAATATGAATGAAATATGTGAAATGTTACATAAAACACTCATTTAATTAAGTTTAATTTAGTTTATTTTTAAGAACAAACAGAGATAAATTAGTACACAATTGACTCAAAAGAAACAATAATAAATATTAATATTACAATACATATAGTAATATAAAAGGTTTAAATTCAAATTCAAATGTATATTTGACTGTTAAGGAAAGGCTAGGCTATGAATAAAATTCGTGCCCAGTCTTCTGGCTTATCAAGTTTGTCATGTAAAAGTGTTAAACTTGCATCCTCTACTTCACTCTTGGCTTTATTTGCAAACTGTAGAAAATTCAGGTGTTAGTTATTAAAAATGACTTTTGGGGGGAATAACTAGGCAGAAGATAACTAAGGGCTCGGGAGAGAAAGAACAACTAACGCTCAACCGTTGAGCCAATGCGGGTACAGCAAATGAAGCAACGAGGGAAAGCGTTTAAGGATAATGGGTTTCTTGAGACTCGAGAAACGATCTGATGCCCTCCTGGAGATAATGGGAGCAACCACTGAGGACAGGACTCTGGCAATAACAATTACCGGCTTCATCAAGTAAGTACTCACAGTGAGAACTCAAGACTGAGCACTGAGTGGAGGGACAGCGTGGTATATATACTCTCCACTCAGCTGTGGCCGGTTGCCGCTGATTAACTAAAAGGACCCTGGGAGATCTAGTTCCTCAGCAGCCCAGCCTGGGGAGCAGGGAGCACGCCCACGGTTTCCTCTGCTGGTCGAAGCTGATGCAGCAGCCCAAGATGTTACACTGTTGTTGTCTAAATAAAAATGGGCTCCATAGTAGAAGACTCAGGAAGACCCCACTTCTAAGGGAGAAACACAAAAAAGCCCAACTGGAGTTTGCCAAAATGCATGATGACAAGCCACAGTCCATCTGGGAGAATGTCCTTTGGACAGACAAAACAAAATTTGAGCTTTTTGGTAAGTCACACCAACTCTATATTCACCAAAAATGAAACAAAGCTTTCAAAGAAAAGAACACCATCCCTACTGTACAACATGGAGGAGGCTCAGTGTTGTTTTGGGGTTGCTTTGCTGCCTCTGGAACTGGGTGTCTTGAATCTGTATGGGGCGTAATGAAATCAGAGGACTATCAAGGCATTTTGGAGTGAAATGTACAGCTCAGTGTCAGAAAGCTATGTCTCGGTCGCAGGTCATGGGTCTTCCAGCAGGATAATGGATGAATGGATGAGGAGAAAACATTGGACCGTTCTGAAGTCGCCTGCTATGAGTCCTGATCTGAATCCCATTGAACATCTATGAAAAGAGCTGAAACTCGCAGTTGGGAGAAGGCACCCATCAAACCTGAAGCAGTTTACTCAAGAAGAGTGGGCCAAACTATCAGTACAGAAGTATAGAAACCTCATTCAGAGCTACAGAAAGCACTTGATTGCAGTTATTGTCTCCAAAGGCTGTGCAACAAAGTATTAGGTTAAGGGTACCAATGGTTTTGTCCGTGCCCTTTTCATTTGTTTTATTATTTAAAATAATATGTTAAGTATAAATTATAAGCAAAGTTTCTGTTCTCTTACATGTGAAATAAAGAAATAAAGTGGACACCAAATACTCTTGTCAATTTCAACTTAGTTCAGAAAACATTTAGAGTTTTTTGGAAAAAATGGAAGGGTACCAATATTTTCGGCCACGTCTGTACAAAACATATGCTGGCTCTGAAAAGTTTTTTCCATACGCAGTACAATGGCTTATAAGAGGCCACTGCGGAAGAGCCTTAAACCAACAGCGTGGCAGTGCCTCAGAATCCTTGAGTATGGGTAAACCATTGTCCTAAAGAACATGCTTTAGAACACAGGCCTTGATCTGTATTGTCATGAATCTTAAAATTAATACATTAATATTTTACCCAAAGAACAGAAGTTTATTTATTTGAAATAAATGTATCATTACATTTGTAATGAATCCACAACAGTCTACCTATTTATACACACACACAAACACACACGCATACACACACAAAACATGCTTGATTACTCATAAAAATGACCGTATGAAATGAATGAAAACAGCATAATACAAATGTTATGGCAGAATAGTGTGGGTTTCTGGTTCTGTGGGCCTCTGGTTTGTTAAGGGTAGAATTTATTAGGCAGAGATTTGTATTATGAGAGAAGGGCCCAGAGCAGAGGTAGAGAGCCACATCCCTGGAAATTCCCTCTGCAGGTCAACAATGAATGAAGATGGCTAGTCTCATCTGTTTTACACTCACTCACCCACTCACACAACTTATACATGTGGAATATATGTTCACCACAAAAAATGGTACAGAATAGTTGTTATAGCCGTTGTCCATTGCCTGAACAATTGCCCTTGTGTGCAATTGTTGTGTGTGTGCGTGTGAACATCCATGTTTGACTGTGCATTTGTGTATGGACAAAGATGTTGAATAAACATGTAAACACAAAATTATTTTAACACTGATGTAAGTGGTACAATACCATATAAATCAGATGTAGCATACAGATGATATAATGAAATAAAAACTTCAGTTGTGGTCAAGTTTGTTGCTCTGCTTGGCCCTCATAGCTGTCTGTGTGACGGTGGACAGAGATGAACGGGACACGCTGGCTGTCTCTAATATCTCGATGTCTTTACAGGTGAGACATGACACCAGCTTCTGCCTTGAGGCGCTCAGAGCAAAAAAGAACTCGTGAGACACTGCAGCTAACACTGCACCCAACACTGGCCCAATCCAATACACCTTAGAGGGTGGAAATTGAATACAGATTAAATCAATAAATGGAGCTTGATTACAAATCTGTCAATATTTTCGGTTCTATAAATAAGAAAAATCGACACTTTGTTTAACACTCTTAATTTGGGTTTGTAAGCCATAAATCATGACTCACCCAGTGGTGTTCCCAGTATCCAACTATAATAGCAGGTCCGAGAGACCGAGCAGGGTTCATGCTGCCTCCAGAGATTCTACCCTGGGCCCACAGAAATACATGCTCATCTTCATACATACATGTTAAAAGAATCAATAATGTTGTGGAGGAAATGTATTAACTTCTGAAAGAGGGGTTTCTAATCATGTAATCTACAGCCATTCAATACAAATGCACAGACAGCATGACTGGTTTGAATATGGTTCTTGTGATTACATGGATTTCAGAAACGTACTGCATTTGTGCTAGAGTCAATATTAACCCACAGAAGCAGAGCTGGGTTCTACAAGGCTGCACCCCAAGTTTTCAGGATTGGGGTATTTTTGATAAGTATTTAAAACAATTTGAGTCAGAAATATTAGGCTCAACTAGTTATGTTGAGCGTTGAATGATGCTCAAGCATACATGGAAAATCTTTGAGCCTAAAATAGACTACCTTTTGTGAGGAGGTGAGTGGGCAGCTTCTCACCTAATCAATCATGTGAGGTTTTTGTGAAACCTTGTGTAGGCAGATTGTCTCTGATTCTATTATTGTGTTACAACTGTTATTGTGTTTTTAAAATATTGTGGGCCGAGAAGATCTGTTGTAGTGAGGCCTGCAAGGTGTAAAAGATTGGAAACCTCTGATTTAGAAGATACTGCATTAATGTTGGCATTTAATGTATAAATATAAACACGCACTCACTGCAGTAAAAATCCCAGCACTGAGGGAGCATCCGATGGCCAGGTTGCCAGGTTCATATCCCTCTCTCCTGCGCTGATCCTCCACTGAGAAGATGGTAAAAACCAACTGGAAGGTGACGAGTACCTCCATCCCCAGAGCCTGCCCTGCATTCCCCTCCATGGGTACCTATGGTGTGCAAGAGTGTGTGTTTTAAGAGAGAAACAGCAAAATCTGTTTCTGTCAAGTGGAAATCACAATTTAAAAATATCAGCCTGTAAACACACTTCCAACATAGCTAATAAATTTAGTAAGGAACATTATAACACTACAAAATAATTATCCCAGTAGTTTTGTATAACCAATCCTAGATCTGATAAATAGATAAATAGATCCTATTCCAGTCCTGTAAAAGTCCCTGCCTTTACAGACTTTAGTTCTATTCCAGCTGACAACACATATTGTCCAGGGGTCTGTCCCAGAAAGCAGGATTATAAATGCGCATGATCCTGATTAAGGCTATCCGTGATTGGGTTAGCCAGTTGTAATCTATTTTTTGAAACCAACAAATCTGCAGGTGTGGGATTTGGGTATTTCAACTAATAATCCAGGTAATTCATGGCTTTACTGATGACAGTAAATAGAACAAAAGTTGTTGTTTTTTCTTGTGGTCTGAGGACTTCAATAGGAGCTTCTGGTGTATACCACCACACCTGCTCTCAGAAACTTTAGGGCCATACCTTGTTGACGTAGATCTCAGCTGTGGATTTTAAGGGTAGGAACAAGTAGAGAATCCCAGCCCCTAGAGTGGCTCCTAAACACTGGGCAAACACATAGACCACGGCCCTTAAAGCATCCAGTTTCCGTGTAGCTAATAAGGCCAATGTTAAAGCAGGATTCACCTAAAGCCATGGAGGAAGAATTAGTAAACAGGGAGCCAAGCACTCGTACTTAGTATCACTCATGGAAATGCATAGATAAATTTGAACTTCGCACCTGAGCCCCACTGATCTCTCCAAAGCAGTGTCCCAGGCCAACTGCTGCCATGCCTGCAGCCAGCGCTGGGTACAGAGGTCCAGAGTGGGCACTCCCGAGTCCTGACAGTGAAGAGCCCAATACAGCCGATACAAAGATAAAAGAGCCTAGTATCTCTGCCAGCATGGCCCGCCAAAACTGAGGGTTCCTCACTTCCTAATTGATCAGTGTTTGGGTGTCAGAGAGAGTGAAGATAGAGGGCCGTAAGGTGGTAAAGGGGAAATAGAACTATAACATAGAGATTCATGGTAGTAAGTTATAACAACAACAATGACGATGATGATAATAATAATAATAATAATAATAATAATAACTCTACATTGTAAGTGCTTTACAAGAAGATCTCATTTAATTAACTGCAGTTCTATCAACTGGTAGCCTTGCTGGAAAATAATGCTTTGTCTCTATTAAAAGTATGCAGTTTGGTGCTGGAGACTTCAAAGTCCATTATCCGCTTGCCAAGTGTAAAGCATGTCAAAGAAACATTGTATTTCTAAGGATGAAGGTAGTTATCCCACAACATGTACACCCTTTTCTGAGCTTAACATGCCAGCAAATCACTACAGCTCCCGTACTCTCACATTATCTAAGATAAATCTGAAGATAGGATATTAAATGACCATCATTGCCAGAAGGAGAAATATCAAGATGTAGCAATAATATTCAAATAATAGTCAGAATATGTATAATGAAGAATTAATTATAACAATACACAACAACTCTTTACTAATTTATACTGCGACTACTTGTCAGAGTTCTAGCATTCTTATTAATATTTTAATAATTAGTTATCTCACTGTGTTTTTATCTAGATCAAGTCTGGATGAAATGTCAATCTCAATATTACTTCAGAAACCATGCAAATCGATATATTGCAACAGTTCAGTTTGATTTTTACTTTAAAAATTAACCAAGAGAAAAAAAGAGAAAATGGATTGAGTCTTTATCCAGTTTTTTAGAGCAAAAACTAAAAGTATTTCAATAGCTTCATTTAAGCCTTACCTTAACGAATAAAAAATCCTTTCCTCAACGCTTCTACCTGTTATTAGATATCAAGTGTCTTCTTTCTAAATCACATTACAAGCAAACCATTATCACAAATTTAAAAGTCATAGTTGTCTTCTCATTCAGTCTTTTGTGCTGAAATTGCCCTTACCTCCCGTAGAGTCATGTTGAACCCAAGTTTTGGTTACCCGTCTCTGTGTGTGGGGAGATAAAGACGAAGAGTGTGTATTGGGGAAAAAATGGGTTCATTAATTTCATTATGGGAGACTTCAATACAGAGACCATCCCCCATTTCTATCGGTGCCAACACGCTCTTCCCATTTCTACAGCCCCAAATTATGGAACATTCACAGAGCATCAAAAGAGCAAACTAGCTTGAACTGTTTTTTAGAAACTATCCATGGTAGTTTATTCTGGCAGATTTCATATAAAAAAAATGTAGTGGTCCTTTCAGCACTCCTGTTACAAAATTATCATTAAAGCTAGTGGTTATATAAAATGTGTCTGTAGATCATAGCTATCAGCATGAATGTAAAATATGAGTGTTCTGTGCTTAAATTAAGTTCAAAGTGAGATTTAGTTCCCTAAATGTTTCTGAACTGATTGGTGTACTAATTCTATTGAGACTACCATTTGCATATCACAAATACACATATGCGCTCAAACACTCCACCCTCTCTTCCCTTTCATCATTCCACTTGTATGGTGCTGTCATTACTGCCATGGCGACAGCCTCTTTGGGGTGATTTGGTTTCCATGACGGCTTTTGTAAGGCTTTAGTGCTGGATAGCTTAGTTTAGTGGGATTTTACAGACAAGCTATACATGCAATACACACATTCATTTTAATGGCCCACAAACAAGACAAGAATGCTATTGCTCCATCGAATTTATTATTGGTCATAATCTGTGAGAGGTTATAGAAAAGAGATCATGAAACTGAGCCACTTAAAAAATAATTCTGATATTTTGGGGGTATTATCTCATGTGTCGAGAGGCAATATATAATATAAGGGACTAAACAGAGACTTTCTATAATGTCTAACAAAATAAAATTTCTGCCCAGTTATTGTAAATGGCAGCCAAATAAATAAAATCTCACTACAAACCATATACTCAAATACACTTAGGCTTTTACATTTTCTTGTGCAGCTACAAAGATTCCATAATACAAATGTCTGTTCAAATGTTTATACATTCAAAATATGGCATTCTAAGTTTATATTAAATATTTTCAGTGACTATTTTTCTCAGGATATGTTGTTGACCCTATTTATAGGAAAGCTGTCATTTGTATGGCAAAAGCTCAAATGTATTCTGTCATTTGTATTTGAAAGCTCATGCTTGTAATAGACGTTTTCTAGGTTGAGCTGCATAGTTGATGTCTTTTTAGTCAAGCACACAAGTCAAATGTTTGCCTTGTTGGCAGTAAACTTTAATAGAAGTTCATACAAATTCCCTCTATCAAACATGTTATATGGCATAATTCTAGATTATTACACATTAACTCTACACATATTATGATATTCTTACAAAAAATTTTTTAAATTGCATTTTATTACATTAAATGACTTTTTTTCAAAATGTTTATTTAATTTTTTTATTTTAGGGGTCATTTTTAGGTACGTTGCCATGTGGCAACACCGTACAACAATGGACATAAGCCTATTGAACATTTAAACTATTTTTGTCACTGCTGAAGCAGAGGTACACATTGCATTTGGAGCGTTTAACTCTGATGAGCTCCTTGCAACCTGGGTTTTTGCACGTTTCTTCTGTTAAATAGAATTTTCTACTTTCAATGAAGTTTCCAAATGGGACTTGTTCTCCATTTCTCCATGTGCTGGCAATTTGTGGAGCAGTGATCCCCTCTTCTGTACTGCAAAACCCAGTGTGGACATTCTGAGTGGTGGCGTGTTTCTTTGGAAGTGCAAATCACAAATGCTTGTACCAAAACGCCAGCTAAGGGATACAAGAGCGGATGATGAGATGGAACACACTAAAAGGACTCCATAGACCAAACAGAAAACACAGAAGTTCAGAAGTCCCTAAACTAAGTTAATGTACACCACTGTTTCTACAGAGTACAATGTGCTGAGATAAACAAATCTGTATTTTTACTTCAGATAAGGCAGGGTGAACCCCAAACTTAACACCAAACAGAGGACAAATAAAAACACTCCATCCTCAAATGAAGAACAGCTCCAGCTGGCGCAGACAGTTGTGCTTATCCAGTAACATGTGCTGTAGACATGGAGCTCCCCAGATAGCATGTGGAAGTGGGCCACTTCTGGCAGAGTTACGGCACTGCTGGCCTACTGTTGGCACCGTCAACCTGCCTGTGAGCTAAAAGTGGTCCACATGTTAAAAGTGTTAATGTGGCTCATACAACAGATAACAGATTTAGGCCACTTCAGGCAAAGATACGGCACTGGCGACCTACTGTTGCAACAGGAGAACTGTATGTAAGCCTTGAGTGGCCCACATGTTAAAAATGATGATATGGCCCAAACATCACAAAACAGATCAGGGACATATTTATATATCATAATTTAATTTAGAAATTCACAATAGCTAGCATGGGCTGATTTTGTGTAATACAGCATCCCAGAAGATTTTTATAGCCTTAAATAGGTGTGTCTTGATAAAAATGACAATAGTCTTTTAATTATTATTATTATTGTTGTTGTTGTTGTTTTGCTGTATAATAATAATAACAATAATAATAATAATAATAATAATAATAACAATAATAATAACTAGATACTAAAAATACTAATAATAACTCCAAAAGTAAAGTTTGTGAACAGAACTTACTCAAACTCATGAATTGGCAAGACTTTGCAATGATAGTTAGAACACAGCGGGTTTATATAAAAATGAACCAGGAAATGAACCGGACGTGAACAGTAGAGCTCTGCTATTGTTCAGGAGATTGTGGGTGTTTATCAATACCAAGAACACATATTGAGAAACACCCTGTGACTTCTGCTGGCGGGGATGGGTTGCGTTTTGAGCCCCCCACCCCCGACGGGCGGATCACGAAGCCGAACCGCCCCGTTGACGGGGCCTACCCCTGGGCCTGGGAGAAGGCCGGTTCGGGTACTCATGATGGAAATCCGTGATGAGAGATGGGTGGAAGTATCTAAGGTAATACGAGAAGTAAGTTCTGGGTCCATATTCATCAAGCCTCTCAGAATTACTCCTAAGAATATAGTCAAAAGTGTTCTTATGACTAAAATATTCACAGCTCAGAGTAGGAGCTATGAGGACCTATTATCAAACTGCTTATTTACAGCGAGGAGTAGAACTGACATTTATGAAATAAATTCCTTTCATGTTTTAAGACAGCGATGGTGCTCCTCCTAGACATTTTATACTTGTGTTGTGTATTTAACATATGAGCTAATATACCCACATTGTATATTTGCTTGCACAAAGAATTCTAGTCCTAAATGTCCTGTTTCTCTTCAAATATAAAGGCCAAATACGAGATGTGTCAAGTGCCTCAGAGAGCAGAGTGGGACGAGTCTTGCACTATATGCATCCTCCTCGTCATGAGGCCCGGTACCTATCAGCATGTTTTTCAGGGTTGTGAGATTTGGCCCAAGGCGAGATAAATTATTCCTTCCTGAAAACCTTTTGATATTGAAATGAGTAGTTAATAATCTATCTTTAATTTATAATCCAAATATTATAAGTGTGATATTCAGCAATTTGTACTTATACTTGAAAATGTAAATTTAAGCACACCTCTGACCACGCTTATGCATAGCACTTTGTGGCAGAAAAGGGGAACTGCTCGTGAAACATCATCCACCAAATGGAGAAAGGATTGATATACTGAACCAAATTATAAACTGTGAAGAAAACAAATAATACATTAATACATTGTGTATTTGTGTTCCAATTAACCACATTATATGCTCATTTTTGGATTCTGTGTCAACTAAGTTTGCAATTATCGCGTCACGACCACAAAAGTTGAGCACTTTTCAACTCTGAGCTGCTTTGCCTTCCCGCCCACCTCTCATTGAAAATGAATGGGGGACGAGCGATTGTCGCGTCCCGTGTGAAAAGTCCCTTTGGTATTCAAATTTGGTATATCCATCTACAGGTTGAGGAATTGAGGGGTATAAAATTGCATTATGATCAACACTATTGATAACTACTACTAAATGTAGTATAGCTACTACAGCTATGACCAGTCAAATAGCTAGCTAGCCAGGTAATAATTCACTAAAGACAATTGTTAATAATTATCCAGTTTGTATCTGTAAACTACTGTATAGTTATATGAAAGTTTTTCTTTAATTATCACACTGAGGCATACAATTGACTAGATTAATAACTATGAGAACAGATTTGAACAGACTTAGACTTTCATAAACATATGTATGGTGTCAATGCCAGTGACATCTTTGGGTCAGGTAATAGTTCATTTTCATATAAAACCAGTGAACACTTCAAATATATCTTACTTTTCACTGGTTAAGTTGTCGCTGATTGGAGCTAATTCAATACTGTGTGGATACGTGCGGCTGGTCCCATGCACAAAGAAGACAGGGTTCCATTCATAGACCGTATATGAGATATATAAATATAGTTCTGTTTTGTTGTGGATCACTTTGCAGCATTTCTGAAGTTGCATGTGTTTTCTGAATTTGTGTCTATGAATTTGCAGCGTTTCTAAAATGCCATGCAGGTGTATCATTTTGATGAAAGCTTTGTCGGCCACCATAGTTATGGCAAGTGTTCTTTCAGCCAACAGTGGCCCAAATGTAGCAGCCATATTTAAGGGTTTCAAAGCATTTGGAATGGTCCAAATTACCAATTAGAACCAATTATATCTAATGCCTGTGCAGTATTTTAATTTTGGGCAAAAGGTGGCCCAGCTATCACCAACCGAAAAAGCTGAGCCTGTTTCACTGGGAAATACATCACATTATGGCAGATAAATGCGTTATGATTTCAATTTCACAAAAAAACTCATCTGGAGCGCTCAAGATTGGTCATGATGACCCCAGCACACAATGAAAAATATAGTGATTGGTTTGTTTACGTATTGCAGCCTTCTGTTCCACATAGAACCTTTAAGGGTTCCCCAGAAGAACAAACTCTTCAGGATGCTGATGCCAGCATTTTTTCTAAGAGTGTAGACATGGAAGTACGACATTTCTGTATGGCTCTCCCACAGTCTTCACATACTGAAGATGTGTCCAAGCTGAAGGGCTTAACACATGCACACTTGTAGGTATTTATTTAACGTGTAGTGCAGCAACTATAAGCTGGAGTGGTGGTGGATCCGGGTGGGATAGATACGAGGGAGACAGAGTGGGGGACAGTAAGATAGATGTAAAAAATAAAGAGGAAGATGCATTAAAAAAGAATCAGACTGGATGTAAATACATAGAAGGACAAGTGTATGTGCTGAACATACTATTGGCTCTATCTGGGATTAGGGCAGCTTTTGTTTACAAGTTACATTACAGCTTGAAATGTAATGAGAAAGGCTTACAGAGAATATGGAAGGGTAATACTAATAACATTGTACTATGTATGCATAAATATGTTATTGTTATATAAGCTGCAGTAATTGCAATGCATTTCATACACTCAATGCAATGACATCATATTTGACTATTAATATGTTTGTACAAAAGCTTTATTGTGCTTGTATGACCTCTTGTGGTCAACAGTGTTTGTAGTTTTCCAGAACAGTCCCAAGTATTTGTGTATAATTGTGATATCCAAAACGAAACATTTTGACAGTAATGTGAAGGACAGTTTTACTTTTTCTATGCTATCAGTGTCTTACCATATTTTTAAATAAAGCATGTACTGTATGTCTGGTACATGATGTCAGAAAGCTTTGGCCTTGGTATCAGTTATACTGTTGTCAAAATACTATTCCAACTTTGGGAATACTTTGCACATTTTAGATTTTATGGCCTTCTGGGGAAAACCAATTACAGTGACAGAAAATCCAGAAAGAGTCAGTGAGGGAATGCTCTGTTTTATTAAAGTATATTTTCCCTTGTTATCTCTGCAGGGCAAGGTGGGGTTTAGAAGCAATGGACCCTTTTCTCCCGGGTCGACTATGACGACTTCCGTCGCGTAGAACCCGGAAGTGTGAAAAAGGTTATTTAAAGAGGAGATGGGACCTGAGGGAAAAAGTACTGGTTCTTCTCAAGCTCAGTGTCATCCTTATCATCTTTGCTCTCCTTTTTGACTTTAAGTGGTGGTTGTGACCGCCGCATCAGTCTCCTCACCATCTGAAATAAAAGTTGCAGACTTTTAATCTCACTATGATGGATTTTACAAGTGATACAAATTTCATCTGTGTGTGCAAGGGACACTCTCCCTGGTTTTTAGGCTGGGAGGTCTGATGTGTGTAGTTAAGTGGTGTGTGTGATTCGTGAGGACTCACCGGTCTCTTAATGTCTGTCTGAGCTCTTTGCAGCATCACCTGCCGCCTTTCCTCCTGAGCCAGGTTCTTTAATTGTACCTTCTCTTCTTTTTCACTGGGGCAACGGAGAAACAAACATTGAAACAATGCTTACAGCAACTTTAACACAGGCTTTAAGCCATTACTGAGCTGTATGTGCAAGGGTAAGAGCTGATATAGGATGGGTTTTTGGCACTTTTATGACATTTTGAATGCAGTTTATATGGATGAGGCGCTGATTCAAGTTTAGGTCTCATTACAACAGAGCTGTGGTCGACATCAGATATCAATCTCATATACACTTGTTACTTGTTTAGCTACATTACTTGTTACTACATTAGCCCCGGAGCTCCAATGCAAACCTAAAGAAGCAAGCATTGGACACCAAGCATGTCTTAGCTGACTGACTACATTTGGTATAAGTGGAAAATTGTGTAAATTTGAATTTTTGCCTTAAATTACTTTAAAACCAGGTATAAGTAGCCTGATTAATACTGTGTAGGTCTTGTCTAGCAGTTGTAAGTCAAGGCAATTGGACTGTTCACAACTATAAGACATTAAGCACGATCTGGATGACTGAAAACCTTCATAGATATAGACTGCGATGGCTGAATTTAACAACCGTTACCATCGTTACAGGTAACCATCTTGTAGGCTTGCAGTTAGAGACTATAGGTAATCCTTTTTCCATGCACAACTTGTGTTTATTGTCCTCTAGTCCTCCATCAGTGTCAGTTTCTGACCATAGGACTGGCGTTATCTGGATATGTTTGGATGGTGGACATGAGAGACATTGATGGTATAACACACAATACCATGTCAGAGTCACTTCTGCACTGTGAATGGTTAACGACCCAAATAATCTCAGGTCAGCTGTGGTCTAATGCTGGTCCTTTTTCATTGATGGGGGTAGAGGGCGGCTGATAAATTGTTCATAGCAACAGAAGGGCTACAGTAAATAACTGAATATCTACAAAGTGCAACTATATGACAGGTGTACTTGATAAAATGGCCAATGAGTGTAGGAACAAGGTAGGTGTACCTAATAAACTGGCAACTCAGTGTATATAAGTGTGTGTTTGTTTCCTGCTTGCTCTAACCGGATTCTCCTCTGTTTCTCGAGCTTTCTCTTCAGCATGAGAACTTTATCTCTAGGCACTGTCTCCATGCAGTCCAGCAGCTCCCAGAGTCGGCTCTCAATGCTTGTTAGCATCTGCAGCGGGTTCTGATTATCCCCCAAATATCCCACACAGTTTCTGTACACCTGCACTATCTTCTTCCTCAACGTCTCCAGCATTGCATCCTGAGTGAAAGAGAGATGAGTGTGAAACATGGTGGACAAAAGGTGTTAAGCACTGCCCTCTAGTGGTGTTAGATTTGATTTTCTTACTTATTTAAGTTAATTTGTTTGCACAAAGTTCCACTCTGTGTGTGTGTGTGTGTGTGTGTACACGTGTGTACCTGGTATTCAACCTTGTATTCACCATGGGAGAAAAGCCTGGTACTGAGCTCTAGGTCTGCTGCTCTCTCCTTCTCTCTCTGGATGGCACGAGTGACTATGTCACTCTGCAGAGTCAACTGAGCAATCTCCCGCTCCCTGCACACACACCCATACACACACACCCATACACACACACACACACACACACACACACACAATTAAACATGCACTAATCTTTTACCTTTGCTGGTGCAATAAATCATTAGAGAAATACTCCTAAGCCTTTTCAACCTAATCTCTATCTACCGCATCTGTTGTTTATGTGAGATTACCAGGGACAATAAGTTCAACACGTTTACCTTACTTGAAACATACTTGGAATGGAAGTCTATGGACTGGTGTTGCGGCAGAAAAGAAATATTTATGCGAAACACATATTTTTGTTCTTCAGTCAAATAGTACAGTACAGGGAATCGTGTCAGTTCTTGTCCATGGTTATTGCAAAGACCCCACAGATTTGGTGCATATAAACCAAGTTAATAATGCTGGAGTATTCCTTTAAGATTGTCATTGAACTCTAGTTACACTTCAGAGCTGATGAAGATGTGGAAGAGGTGTGATTGTTAGTGTCACTCACATCCTGTCGTGCATGTCGTCCTTGGTGATTTGGAAGTCCTTCAGAGCCTTCTCATTCTCTTCTAAGTTCACGATCAGAGACAGGTTCTGTTCCTCCATCTTGTTAAGGATCTCCAGCAGCTGCTGACTCTCTGTGAAGTAGATCTGAGGATCCTAGACATGCACACACACATAAATGCTCAGAGAGGGGCACACCTCATATGTAATCAGCCAATCCTCTTTTTAACATGAAAAGTGTAAGCGGTAGATATACATTTTGTAAGATGACTTGAGCTGCAGTCAGCATGACTAAAAGTTCCTAATTAGGACAATCACGCTGTATTATAGTCATGCTATAAATTCAACATCACGTGATTTAAATTAACACATTGCACATTAAGTGCACTCTCTCAAGAAACAGGAATCTGAAAATGTGATTGCAAACTTTAAGGTAAACATGTGACCGGCAAGTGTTATTACATTATAAAATAAAAGAGCCCATAATTCCCCAATATGCAAATACAGGTCACGCAACAGAGTGGGGTGCGTAGGGTTGGGGGCGTTTTTCAATTTGCATATTTATAAAATCTGGATTTCTTGATTCGTGCTTCTGTGCCTCTTTCTGTTGACCAAATTACTTTTTTTTATGGAACTGCCATTTCAGCCATTTTTTCATTTTATACAAAAACAGAATTATGGTTTTTACAAGTTTTGGGTTGACAACTATTGGGAGATGAAGAAACATTGCTGGAGTCAGACCTCATAGTCCTCCAGGTTCCCCACCATCTCCACAGCCACTTTAAGCGTCTTCCTCCTGCCGGGGCATCAAAGAAGGACAGCATTAAAAAGAGAAGACATGGAAAATGAGTGCACATAATCTTCAACATCATCTTGGTAGATATTTCATTACTGTCTGAGTAAGTTAAGGAGTAAATCTAAGAGCCATATTGTATGAAAATGCTCCTTATACTGTAACTCGGTTTTTCCTTTATCAGTGCTCACCTAATACCGCCAAATGCTAACCAATTAATTTACTAATGACCTCCTCAAACTACCTTTATATAAACTACACTTCCAGTCATGTTTCTTACAGTGTACTTACGATAAGTGCCACAGACAATACAATAATGTATAGAGTGACAAGGAAAAATATTAAACAGATGTCTGTTATTAATGTCAACGTTTCAGTGCTGGATGTTGTCGCCTCGCCTAAATGCATCACGTCATCTCTGTATGAGGTTGACGTGGATGCGGCATGTCTGGCAACCTCCCTCCATAGAGAGACGTGCCTACTCCCTCAGCGTGCCCCCATTGAAAAACAGTAGGGGGAAGCTGGTCCCTAGCCCAAAACAATCTCCACATAAATTATCTGGAGCTGCTGACAGTTT
This sequence comes from Olivaichthys viedmensis, assembly GCA_028565825.1. Classification (NCBI taxonomy): domain Eukaryota; kingdom Metazoa; phylum Chordata; class Actinopteri; order Siluriformes; family Diplomystidae; genus Olivaichthys; species Olivaichthys viedmensis. The sequence goes on along the minus strand of JAOUQW010000021.1, from coordinate 4,804,327 downwards.
GGTTGGCTCTCAGGCCATATTAAGGGGCCATTATGTTAAGATTAGGGACCTCCTATCACAGGCAGGGGGCCAGGTAGCTTACCCCCCAACTGATAGATAGGCTGCCCCACACAGCAATCATAGCTTGGTGAAAAGCAACTTGCTGAAATAAGGGGAGACAGTGCTGGCATGTGTCATTGGCCTTACAGGCGTTAATAGATGCGTCTTCAGACAGACAGACACACGAAGGCACAGTATCCCATACTATCTGTATCTCGTTCCTCTTCTTCAGAGAACAGTGGTTATAAGCATAACCTAACATTTTGCATACTGCTCATGGAGAGGTGGCTGGACATCTGTGGTGTCTGAATGATCAAGTTTTGGTTTTTTTTGGCCTCATTTAAAGCAAAATGTTGCTATATATACTTAAATTATTAATAAATTAAAATGATTAATAAATAAATGTTAAAGCACTGTGAGTTTATCTCTATTTTTGGTACTCCAAAAGTTGAGAGTGACAGAGGATCGAATTTCACATCTCATACATTTGCTGAAATTTTACAATTACATGTAAAACATCACCAAAGTAGGTCTTCCTCTCTTTCTCAGGTTATGGTGGTGGCCGAGCCTGCTGCTCCTTGAGTCGGGTGTATGTAACACTTACTTAGATTTTCTAATTTTAGAGCAGTTAAAATGAGACCATTGATTGTTTAACCAAAATTGATACAATCTAGGTTGTTCAGAAACGTTTGACCGGCAGCGTATGTATCAGCGGTTTTCCGTCCCGTGTCCTGGCAGACCCTCATTCTGCACACTTTAATGGTTACTCCAC
>JAOUQW010000021.1:4776099-4803416 GCA_028565825.1 Olivaichthys viedmensis | reverse complement strand
ACCCCAGCTTACCAACATGCTGGGATATGCGAATAATCAAATTTCACTGTACTGTACTTGTATATGTGACAATAAAGGAGCTTTCTATTTCTATTCCATCATGTCTATGCTGCTCCATGCCAAAAAGCCTTAATTGGAACCTGGTTATACCACTTATCACCAGAAGGTGGCAGTAAAACGTCGGTGTGCAACCTGCCAATAAGAAGAGAATAGCTTTCCATAGACCATGAGATGAAAACTTGACTTTGACTGCTTATAGTACGATCATGTATAACCTACTATAATCAATAGCACATGGCCTAACACACAGTAAAATATAAGTCGTCTAACTAAAGCAAGTGTAACGTTGCGTGGAATTTAACCTCTGCAGCTCTACCGTTATTTAGAGAAGAACTTCTGAACATAACCGCGCTTTCTGTCCGGATCAGACTTTATAACGCAGGTTATAAAGGTTATAACGCTGGATGGCCTACCTGTCTGTCGCGTCGTGCCGAAACGAGCAGTGGGTCTCCGGGTTACTATAGTAACAAGTGACGCGCGAAAGTAAGGCTTACCTTTCAGGTTAATTGACTGCAATCAATAATTGATAATGACATAGGACAAGGGTTTAAAAAAACAAAAAAAAACACACATTTCACGGACCTCCTAATGATTGCAGCAGCAGATTCATTTTTATTAAAAGGTTCTATATATAAAAAATATATAAAAAACCCCACCTTGCTGGCACAAATTTAAAACCAATTACCAACCATGTTACTTGTTCAGCTAGGCCTTATAATAACCAAATCATGACTATGACCACTATAACAGGAGTAGCATAGTGATCTCCACTGTCACCACATCATCACAAATAATCCTAATAAAATCACGCCTCCTAGGGATTTGAGAACCAGTGCCCTCACGCTTTACCCCTTGTTCAATACAAATATTTTGTTAATAGGCTTGCATTTCTAATTCATGCTTTTATCTTGTATGAACAATCTGACTAATCATTCTTTTTTTTTTTTTATTGCCCTCTGATAATCATCTAATCATCTAATCATGTTGAAACAACAGGCTACTGCTCTTTCTTTACAGCGTAGCGTTGTTACAAACTTAGTGCTTCAACAGGTTGTTAAGGGTCAGTGGGGACAACGTGGTCTCCCCCTTGCAAAATGCGTAACATTTCACATGACTTGATTGGTATAAAAAGTTATGAAGGGTAAGATTGGGGTTAGGGTTAGGGTCTGTGGTGGGGGAGCTCAGGCGCTGGCTGCATGTAGTTCGATATTTGATTAAAAGCTCTGTAAAGATGGCATGCCTCCCTCTAGTCAGCTGCATGCCACCTATACCAAGGACTTGCCCTGCCATCTAATATATAACCTATTACCGCGATGAGAACATTATACTTTTATGTCTAGCATGCACAGATGAGGCAGGAGTAAAAAAAAAGTTTTCTAATACCTAGAGGAAATAAAATGCTGATAGGGGCTATCATCAGTTAAGCTTTAATGGTAGACCAATAGGCAAAACATAGTAGTAGCGAGGCCTTCAGCAGATATTCACAGAAGCCATTAAGTCACAGGACGCTGATAAAGGAAAGGAGGGGTCTTACAAATGCAAATACAGAACAGTTTCTCTCTCACACAAGACCGCAGCACCCTGACACAACATGTAACCTCGCATAAAGACATTATAGGTCAAAGTGCAGAAGGAAACAGTTAAACGAGGTCTTAGAGTCTGTTGGGGTTGAATGCAAACATCTAAGCAATGTATGTTATATTACTATTATGAAGTAGGCTAATGTAATTTTGATATAAAATGGCTTTGCCAAATATTGTAGCCTACATTAGACTACTTATCAAGCAACTTCTGGTTTACTGTCAAACCTTTGAAGACGATTGTCTGGAAACTAAAGCCACTAATAATAATAATAATAATAATAATAAAAAAATCACCCGTCATGTTTTATTCAACTTCATTATTTTATTAACTAAAACCTTATACAGTGTAGATTTAAATAATCTAATCCAAAACATGTTTTTAAATATTTTACTTATAGTATTTTACAAAGTATTTTGGGAAACGTTATTAAATAATAAATAGTATACTGCAATTATCTATATAGAGTATTATTATTACAATTATCTACCTAATTTCTCAAAGTATCAATCTCGATATTAATTTTATTATATAGAATTCTCAATGCTGCACACGTTTCTTAGTTATTTTAGAATTATCTACACCTCAATTCATTATTCTAGACACATCTAACATGACTTTTTTTTTTTTTTTACAGCTTCCTACAACTGACTTGAAACCTCAGAAGCTGCATAGTGCTATTAGAATCATTTCATATAGGCCGACGTATCTCCACCAAAATTGACTTTATATGATTACAAAATATTGAGTCTAAACCTTTGAGCGGTAGTTCATGAAATGCATCTAAGAGGGCTTTTCACAGGTTCCTATGAGGGGAAACTCTTTCTCCTACAAAATACAATGAGTCAGTGGAACATCAATTAAGAGCATTAGTGGAAAACTAACTCCAACAGGGTTAAACAAGTTAAATCCCAACACTGTGATATTAATGCAACCTTTGATGAAATTTAACACAAGTGCAGAAAACCTGAGCAGGTTTAAACTTGACTCAGATGCACTGAATAGAAGGAATCAGGAGCACAGCTTTTGTCGGATAATTAATCCAATCATTTTAATACTGAGACTTAAAGAGGGCTTCGCATGGTCGCGCCTTAAAGGTGCAAGGATGGTGTAATGTTCCTATCTCTAGAATGGACTCTCTAGAATGCAAATATGAGTTTCTTATTTCAGCCAATTGGTTCCACAGAATAACTCATCCCCCTGTTATGATTTTAATCAATTTTCACACGTAATGCTGTCTGTACGCTATTGTACATATTTATTTAAATTCAGTTTAATTCATTTTGTTCCTCTGAAACAAGTAGGACTGGGCTGGATCAGATGCTACTGTTGCCACGGTAACTGCAGCTGCTCTCATGGCTATTTTGGAGTTTTCTGTGACCCATCACTGATGAAATGTTCCTGCTCTTTCTGCTTCGGTGCTCTCTACATTTCACACCTGCTCTCACACGGCAGGCCGCCAACACACACACACACACACACACACACAGAATTATACGCCCACACCAATGCTTTAGCATCCCTCTGCAAAAACAACCAGCCTCCATGTTATTGTGTCAGGATCAGGAGCTATTTTGTCTCAGCTGTCATCTAGAGTCTCGACAGAGCTATGAAGGCACTTTAGTTTACAAAGTCCTTGACACAATCATGGTTGAGCAATACAAAGATGCGAAGAGCACTCAGACAGAACCATGCTGCTAGTTTACTTTATGTAGTCTGGGAGAGAAGAGGGAAAGCAGACACACGGTTCGGTGTACTAGACACTGAAGAGACCATTGAAACCGAGCCAATTATTAGCAGAGAAACCTATAAATAGCACCTTTGAAAGTTGAGCTTGTCATTATGTATGTAAAGCTTGATGTATTAAAACTGATACAGAAAACACTATCTACGAACATTCAGGTGAGGAAGAATTCAAAGAGAATCTCTTTCGACAGGACATGCCAGATCTCAAATTTGACAAGTTGTGATCTTGTATTATACTGTTTCTCTGCAAACGAGATTAAGACACTTCTTATGCACACACCGTTAGCTCCCATGCACCAACAATACGGCACACAGACTCGGCTACACATGGGAGTCATGACCTATTTTTCTGTACGTATTGTTTGGAGCCTTGAAGGAACTGTCTTTGATTCTGCTTTATGTTAAGAGCAAGAAAAGGACAAAAATCTTTTCTCTCTGCTTTACATTTCGCATATTTAACAGTCTAAGCCCTGCATCACATTTAATCCAGCTTGGATAATGCAAAATGATCATGCAGGTTTAATAAAAAAAAAAAAAGAAGCTTATTTTATTCAAAAGAAACAAAGTACAGAAAGTCAGTAAAAGTAGTCAGTCATCATAATCAAGGACAACTACAGTGTAGTTCTCTAATATTACACTCTGCAACAGAGTAGGTCGTGCGATACTGCTAGCATGTGCCATAGGTCTAATAGCTTAAAGGAATGCTCCAGCATTTTTCAACCTAATCTCTGACGCATCTGTGCGATTATCACAGACAATCATTTTGACATGTTTCCCTGTACTGAGAAAAGAACAAAAAAAAACCATTGAGTCAAAACTCACTTATAATAGAAGTCTACGGGCAGTTGTTGGGGACGTCAATAAACGTTTGTGCAAATCACTTATTTCTGTATAATACTAAATTTGTATAATTTGTTCTTAGAGAGCTGGGATTACTTTTTCCAAAGAGAAGAATTTGTGATTATGCATTACCAACATAGTCAGTTTCTGCCTGATTGTGTTTGGATACAACAAAACCTTGTGGAAAGCGTTAAGTTTAACGGTAGCAGTTTTGACTTTGTTTTATATAGTTGCATATTTTAAACATTTATCGACGGAGTTCAACAACTGCCCAACTGCTTTCATTATAAGGGAGTTTCGAGTAAACAGGTTTTCCGTTCCTTTCTCAGTACAAATGTGTCGCAATTCTTGTCTGTGATAATCGCACATATGCTACGGATGCGGTGGACAGAGATTAGATTTAAAAACGCTGATGTATTCCTTTAACTTTGCAGCTGTGAGGGCTTGTGTAATTTACAATTGGAAAATGGAAAAGCATGTTAATCAACCAATGTCTTATAGATATAAATATTGAATGTGTCGGCTCTTTCAATCAGAAGCCTGAACTGACTTTAACACACTTGAAAAAACAAAAAAAACCCACATCACTCAAAACATACCAAGCTTCTCTGTTAGTATAAAGCCAGATCCGTTGTTTCAGCTTTTCCGACTGGAGGCTTTAAATGTAACCTATGTTTAAACACGATCAAAATAAAGCTTAATTTCACCTAATGGGAAACAACGTCTACTAAGTAGGATGTGAATAATACTCGAGGTGGTTCTCATAAATGATGTATTTGTACCCCCCCTTAACATTTTTTTCGATTGCTCCTATTTTCAAAGAAATTCAACTAATAAATGTAAACCTTACAATCACGACAAAGGAAGTGTTATTGGTGCTCATGTGTTCAGTAGTTTCTAACAGTGTAAGTGTGACTTTTCTAGCTGTAAAAGGTAACCTTTGATGAAGTGCAGCTCAGTGGAAAGAGTGACTTCCTCTCTCCTGCCAAACAGAATTTAAATTGTTGGGGTAGAGAGGAGATGAGCAGCCAAGTGGCTCTCAGCTCTGGAGAGGTGAAGGCTTGTCTTCCGATTTTCACCTTTCTCAGCCAAGAGCTGTGAACTCACGTCTGAGTCACTGCCTCTGGCACGGGGAAATAAATTCTGCACATTGCACAGCTGTTACCTGATTTCCTTAACAGTATGTCTTACTTCAACCTTATCGGAATCCAAAGTGGCTGAAAAAACTCCAACATAACTCGAACAGATTCATACATTACTAAGCAACTAGATTTGGCCACACTTGACCTTTATGCCAATATGTTCATGTCTTCTATAATTATTGACATCTTTTTATTCTTCTGGCAGGTCCTGTGTTTGCCTACAGCAGAGATCTGCAAGGATCTACATCTAGATGGTGAGTAGGGCATGCTGATAACAGTGCGTCAGTGTAGTGAAGGCAGTTCCCATAAAGCACAGCAGAGATTAAAAGTCCATACTTCACTTGTCTATGGTTTATGTTAAGCTGTGTTGTAGTGTGGAGGCCCTTCCAAAGACAACCTAATGGAGTACTGGGTGTAAAGGAAAGAAATGCGCTGTATGGACGTCATTCTACAACACCGTGTTGTGCAAGTCATGTAGTGTGAAAGGTGTTGGAAGCATGTGGGTGCATGTCATTTCGAAAGAGTTTTAAAATAACCTACAGAGCCATTTCAGCCCTCACGTTCTTGTTCACTCAAATTCCAACCTGCACATCAGCGGCACTCCAAACTGCGATTCAAAGCAGATTCAAACCAATTATTGAAAGATCATCATTAGCCATTATTACAAATCCAAATCTAAAACTACACATTTCATCAAACGCAAAGCGCTACTGCAATTTGATCAAGATCAGACCCTGAGTGCGTATAGATGTACATGTGTGTGTGTGTGTGTGTGTGTGTGTGTGTGTGTGTGTGTGTGCCCTAAGCTAAAAGAAGTCCAGGCCTGTGTGTGTAGGCCAGTGTGCGTAGGTGTGCGTGTTCTCAGAGTGTCTGGACCACCACAGGGAAGAGCAGGGAGAGGTGTTCTGCACCCCGGATGGGCAGCTTGTGGGTGGTGTAGTAGTGGATGACCTCTGGAATCGTGTCGAAGGGTGGACTGTACTCGCCAAGGATGTACTTCCCATCGCGCGACTGAGAGAACTTCATATGCATGAAGCCATGACAGCTCCTGAAAATAACACAGCCATTGGTGAAAAATAAATAAAATTGCAAAATCGAGACAGACAAAGAGAGAGAGAAAGAAAAAACAACAACAATGAGAGACAGGCACATGGCTGATAATGATAAAGACTTCACACCCATGGACTCATCTCTAAATAAAAAAAAAAACCTGAATAATTTTTATGGAATTTGCCCGAGGGTATAAGCAATCGCTTCAAATGTAATGTGCTGGCAAGAAAACACATACAGAGTTTAAGCATGCTTTGCAGAAATCAATGCTGATGCTATATGCAAACAAAGGAAAAAACAAACTAATGATGAAGCAAATAGCAGGCAGAGAGAGAGATATTGCGCCTCGTCTCTGAACGTTGGCTCTCCTGAGCTTGACTTCATGGAAAGACACAGAGAAGCAGCTTTACAGGATTAGCCTTCTCACAGTATGCTGATGGATGGGGGAGAGGGAGAGCAGAACATGGGGGAGGAGGAGGAGAAAACAAGGTCAAATAGTGGAAAAAGGGGGGTGGGTGAAAGAAGACAGCTATGGATGGAAAAAATGCTCAAAAACTAATGATTTGATACAGTTTATGTTACTGGGTTATCCAGGGGTCATACAGATGCTTTCAAGGACTTCTCAAGAACTATATTTCAAGGGCTACATTGGTTTTTTTCCAAACAATGCCTCCAAGGCATTTAGTCATTGTGAATGATTTTATCAAGTCAAGTAATATAAAAGGGCAGTGGGTGTCAAGTGCGAGTGTTAAATCAGTGTGGGTGCAAGTACTGATATGAGGATATAGGTTACACATTGAATGTCTTTCTTTAATTCAAACACTTTTAAGCACTTCTTAACAAAAATGGTTATACTCCAGGTACTTCAGTAGTTAAAATTCAAAAAGCTGAATTCAAGTACTTCAAGCACCTTGTGAGAACCCTGATTGCAAACAAGTCATAACCAGGAAAAGAATACACTAATCTGTGGTTATGATTAAAGCTGGCATTAATTCAATTTTACTTGCATAGCACTTTTAACAAGAGACATTGTCACAAAGCAGCTTTACAGAAATATTATCATACTTGTGATTGGTGGACCAATACCACTTAAACTCAAATATCAAGTGTCTATAACTGAACTGCATTAGAAGAACCTATGTGCTCTACCTACTACAAGATTTCATAATTTCTATAAGTGAATGTATATTTAAGACTAGTACAGAATGGTTCCCAGTCATCAAATACTGACAATGCCACAGTCATCCTTGGCCAGAAGTCCACAGAGTATGACTGCACTCTAGGTGGGAAGGATGTCATTTTTCTCTCCCCGGTCAATCAGAGCGACGCTGCCCTGTGACTGGCTTCGGAGGAAGCACGTGTTAGCCCTCATCCTCCCAGATTGTTGCTGATGTGTGATACGGGAGAACTAGCTAGAGGGTGGTAACAACATCTATATTGGCATAAAAGTGGGGAAAAGTCAAATAATAAATAAGCTGTAACAATCCAGCTAGTCTATATCCTGTACGCATACCTGATGTGTTGACCAAAGTGCTCAATTTAAACCACTGACCACCAAGTAGGATTTAAATAATGTGCTCCCTACTAACCGTAGAGCCAAAGGGCTGTAGCGCCGGTCAGTCAGTCATAACAGGAGGAAACACTGGAAAATTCTCCACTTGTTACTCACACAAAATAAAGAGCAACGCAATATGAAGGCTGATGGATGACTTTATAGGTTTTTCTCCCCCTTGTGGAACTAAATCAAATTTCACAGCTGCTACATTGCACTGCATAAAACTGGAAAATTAACCTCAAATTAGCCTCAACAGGAGTCCAAAGGACATCTGAGGAATCGGAGAATCTTTGAAGTCATGCCAAGACCCCACGTTGACACAGTGCACAATAAAGAACAAAGCAAGGCTCCAGATGAAAAGGCTCCAGATGTTGGAGTCTTGCTGCTTTGTGGCTGTCTGAGCAGGATTAACTGGAGATTTACTGGAGATGTGATGATTAACAAGCAGTAACAGCAAGGGGGCTGGGGGTTTCATGAGCATCTGAGTGGATCAATAGAGAAATAGACGGAGACACAGAGAGAGAGAGGCGTAATACCTGAGTGTATGTGACTAGAGAGAGTACATTAGCACACTGGCACATGTAACTGTAGCACATGAAAAGCTGTATATTAGGTGATGAGAGAGCCCAAATGTGTTGCAGTATAGCGTAGCTGAGAGGGTAATGTGAGGAGGGGAAAAACTCTGTAGTACCTGAGGGAGAGGGAGTAGTCGTTTCTGACAGTCTGACTGTTCCTCACCAGGTAACTGCACTCTTTACACAGTGTCAGCAGACTCTCGGCTTCAGAACGCGTCAGCGCACCGTGGTACCACCTAATGCACACATACACGAGCATCATGGATGTAGCTTTCTCTTACCTACATTAACATCAAAATGATAGCACAAGGTTTGACAAATGTTGTGACTGATTCTGAACAATGCTGTGACGGCGATTGCCAAATATGTTTCGATACATTCAAAACAATACAGTATGCTTCAATACATGCTCTTCTGAGACACATCCATGATTTGATAGGCTCTGTGGAACCCCTTGATTTGTGACCAATCACAGGTCACTTCACAAGAGGCCTTTTTTTCCACTGCACAAAGTACCTGAACTTTTGGCACCATTGCTTTTCTTTTTCTTTTTTTCATTGGCCACCGGTCTAGTACCAAAGGTTCTAGTTGTATGTTTTTTGGGACCTGCACAAGATTGGCACCAACAGGACCGAGTAGTACGCTGATTGGTTATGCATACCGTGTCACACAAATGTGCACAACACAAACAGACAAAAAAAACCCAATCTAGTTCAGTTTGTTGGTGATGTTTGTGCCGGTGTTCTGACAAATTATCCTACCCATCAAGACGTCCTACCAAGGGTTCCTGCGCACTTCACTTTTGCGGCACGTTTCGGGTTTTAATTCACATTTCATCCTATATTTTTTTTTAATGCTGGAGGCAAATTAGACTATCAAAATGTGCTACCTATTAGTTTTATGCTGGAGGCATTTTTTCTGCATAAGGTCACGGTAATAAAGTAGAAAAGGAACACAAAATTTTGCAGTATTGTTTGACCTATATATATATGCGCTACGGTAGGACAGTTCGATAAGGTAGGACAAATCGTCAGACAACCTGCAACAGCAACAGTGTGCTGTTTTATTTCTCAATCTTCACAAATGTTTTTTTTGTTTTTTTCCCCCTCATAAAATTGTGCCAGTAGCGTTTTATGACAAATGCAGGACGGACCAGCAGAAATCATTTCATTTGTTTTCTGATTTGATAATATTATTGTAGCAAAAATGGGAAAATGGGCTTGGTGCATCTCTAGTCCTTACAATGTTATTTTCATTTAGTTTCTGTCAACAATTAGTTGAAATCTAATTTCGTTATGGTGCAGATTTCTTTTTGTCCTCTTGTTGACAAAATTTAAAAAAGCCCTGTCAACAGTAATGTTGTTGCAGCTAATATAAACTGCTTTACCAAATGGCTGATCGGACAAAGGACTAATGTTAACCCGGGGACGTCTCCCATGTTGTCGTAGTTCCACAAATTCCTGTGATTTTGGTTAGAATTTTTTTTTTGACTGGCATAATTCTAAGCACTTGATTGTGATGCACATTTACTGTCATGCCTACTTAGCTACACATGCAGTAAAGGTCAGGAGAGCAACGACCTCCCTGAGAGAACAAACTAGTTGTAATACATACACTTGTTGTTCCAGGGGTAATATAGGGTCCACCCTCTCCCCCAGGACGGCATGGAGGTCACTGGGCTTGCGTAGGCTGGTGGCCTTGCTGGATGGAGGGCTGGTTCTGGACGCTCCAGCTCTCCTGTGCTGGTCCGTGTGGGGCAGTGTGGCGCGCTCCCAGTTGCCACCATCGAACTGAACTAAACACACAGACAACATCAACCACGCTTCAGCTAAGTCAGAAAAAACAGGAGGTGTCTAGAACTGCAATGGAAAGATTCATGAAGAAATAAAAGGCTGCGCACTGATTTCTATAGTGAAAACATGACTGGGTAAAAGCCGGATGACAGAAAGAATGCAGATTTCACTGCATTTCATAATAGCAGCAATAGAGGCTAGTGAACTCCATTATTTTTGATGGGGTGATCTCCCTCTCTCTCCCTCGCTCACACACATCATGGCCGCTGTTCTTTCTCGGGCTGACTGGGGCATTCGTCTATCCAGACCAATAGGCAGTTAATCAAATCCCATCTGCCTTTTACTTTTAAAACCCTGTACCCCACTTCCCTCTTTAGACTTCCTTACACACATACTCCTCTCTCTCCTACATTTTCTTTCAGACTCCATCTAGGGTTGTTAGGCTTCATAATGTCTTGGCTCTCTCTCTCCATATACTTCTTTATATTCGTGACTTATTCATTTGAGAAAAAGGGCCTGATCCATGTCCCACTGTTCCTGAGCTCTAGTTATTATTCATAAACCACTGAAACGCACTTAATGCATCAATGTAGGGGCTTTTAGGATGTAGCTGAAACACATAGGCTGGCATATAAATTCCATAAATCCAGCTCTTTCTTTTTATAATGACTAGTTGCAAGCAAATGGCCACAGTCATCACACATGAATTCTAAAATAAAAAGGAGGGTGCAAATGCTGCAGTACTCTGCCTTCAACTCACAGTGAATAAAGCATCTTCGTTACAAAACAGTCACTGGACAGGTCCCTTCCTGCATCTTCTGTGACTCTCAGCTCTGGAGGACTGTCAGACTAATTTAGCACTCCCGATCTGACGGGCACACTGTGCCTGCTCACTGAGCCGAGGGCAGAAGAGCATGCATGGTAACGGTCCATGACCCCGTGTCAGATGGGCCTGCTTAGCAGTTCTTAATAAATTATGAGACTGGCACAGAAACAGCAAATTAGTGAAATGGCCAATAAGAAGCTAATTTAAGCTTAGTTAACTTGCTAGTAAAAAGACTTATCAATACTGTTAGTTTCCTAAGGCAGTGAAAACTAGACTCTGGGAAAGGCTCCATCATTTTTCAAGTTACACTTAAAAAACTACTCCATTTAATACATGGTGGTGAGAGCCAGAGGTCTATCCATGCCAACTGTGGTGATGTTTAGAAAGCCCCAGAAATACACATTTATTTGAAGGTCACTGAATTGCTTTTCCATTCTGGGAGTGCGTAAAAAATGTTTAAAGTGCCTCTAAATTGTTTTTTGATGCTGCTGCACTTTCAGCGCGAACACCATAAGATGTCACCTCCACCTCTCCTTTACACATATTCCCTCAACATCTGTCAGTTCATCCCCTTTCGTTTCACACATTCCTCACCGAAGACGTGCCATACTTTTTCTCCAACACTGCAGCAGAGCCAAACCAGTCAAATACAAGTCATGATCACTTAATTTACAAAAACACAATTTAGGAGCACTGCTTAGGCAAAACAAAGCACATTACAAGAGGCTGTATGGCCATATAAAATATGTTGCAGTCAGCACATCAGTTTGGTTAAGCTTGTTTCAAACATACACCCAGAGCAGGGTATTCCCTGGCTTTTCTTTGGGCTTAGTGTAAATCTCATATATAGACAGAATTAAAATACTGATAGTAGCGAGACCACATAATAACATTAATCCAAAGAGTATGGAAGTTATACAAGGGGGATGATTTTTGTCATTTTCTTTTAACAGGAGGGGATAGCATCAAGTCCTTCCTATAACCAACACAAGGGTGTTGCTAGCTTGCTGATTCAAGCAAGCGGCAAGGAGGTGGGTTAGCTGACTATGCGATGGTATGGTAAGGAAAATGTTTACATGCCATTTAATAATGTAAAGCTTGGTGAGGCTGTTGTGAAATTGCTACCTTAGCATCCAGAAGCTGGAATGTGAAATCCCAGACACTGTAGTGGAGGCAGGCAGCCTACTGTAGCAGGTGCAACGCGTCACTCAGTTTTTTCGGTAGATTTAAAATAATAATTTGATGCGTTCTATTTGGGAAGACCACCTAAATTTACAAAGTTACGATGCCAGGGATAACTTGAACCAGCTACTATGGTAGTCTATCTGGTCATGTGACATCGTCGTATATGTTTCAGAGTGCACCTTTTGTTAAAGAGTATGACGCCATGGCTGGAGAGGGCAAGTTTGGTCAGTTGCTTCAATCACCTTTTGCTAGAACCATAAGTCTGGTGCTTCTTCATTGACTTGTGAAAAAAGGATTAACTAAGGATTCCAAAACCCTACATAGCTTGAACACCCAGCCTAAATTGGGACTATTTCAGCTCATATAACACATAGGTTAGCTTCTTAATCCCATATGGCCATGTTTTTTCTTTTAATCACTAGTAGTTAAACAACCCAATAGTCACCGACCCCTCAATTTATTATCACTATAAGGCTGTAAGATTTTTGGAGTGCTCATTCCCAGCTCCAGCTCTTGGCAAGGCTCACCAGCTAAGGCCCTGGAGATGTTTTCCTTCTTCCACTCCCAGGGCTGGTCATACTCGTCTGCAGGCCTTTCGTCATCCTGGGGCAGTCGGCTCTCCCTCTCGTCGTCTGGGAAAACGGTCCTGTGGCATCCGCGCTCCTCATACGGACTGTCGTAGAGCTGAGGGCTTCCCTGAGAGCCAGAACGGCTGTGCTCCAAATCCTGCTGCAGCTCTGCAGGAAAACAAATACAGCCCGTTGGCTTTCAAAATGCTGAAGGCTTGAAGTGTTTTTAGCGGAGTAAAGACTTATGTGGCAGTAAGTTAAGGTGACTGGTGAAATAATCTTTATGCTTCATCACTCATCTGAGGGAGACGAGTGGCAAAACGTTTTCAAGATAACAATTCCAGTCCCTTTGACGTACTGCTGCTATACATTTAAAATGATCTTAGTAAAGTAGGCATATTTTATGCACAACCATGGTATAATTAAGCAACGATTAAGTTGTTTATTAAGATGTCATAACAGCCTATTAAAAGGGAACAATAATTACAATAAAATAAAAAATAAAAAAACTATTTAAAGAAATTGTCGACACAGACTTTGTGGAGAAATAGGGCATTGACAGAAACTGCATTGCTTTGCCAAACCTTCCACTCCAACAACATAGCAGTTTAATTACCAATTACAATTGGTTTTCCATTTGCTCAAACTTCCCTTTAATTAGATTCCATTTTCCAAACTCTACCCACAAATCACAACACCGTCGACGGTTCTGCGCAAACTGACCCAACCTGATGAGAGAAATTCTTCTCAAGACTTCTAGTCAAATAATTTATTCCTTTGTAGAATTTCTAGACCCCTTCAAGCTCTAAACACATTACTGGATCTAGATGCACAGAGAAATGAAATACATTGTAAGAATAGTACACTAAAATGAATATTGTACTTGGCATTTTTTTTCTCCTCCCAATTGTGCAGCACAGTTTTTGCATCTTTTGTTAAACAGGAATAGTGCTTTTCATTTGGACAACAATAGTAAGGGAATTAAGCTTCAGGGTCATTTCTCGTCCTTCAGTAGCATCTAAATGGGTAAAAGAAGTGTCACAAATGGTTTGAATAATACCTTGAAACACTGAAACTTCTTTTATGCCAATTTCCAGAAATTACTTCTTAACAGAGCTAGACTGAGAACGGAGAATGAGTGAAAACAACTTGACACTAATGCTGCAAAAAAGCTCTTAATGCACAATTTAAACCTCTGTACACCCCCATTGAAATAGCCTACTCGTGTCTTCTAGATCTCTGCCTAGACTCTCCTGAGTGAACGGCATTCCCGGTAATGCATTTTTGCGCTTTAAATGGCTCCTAATGTACCTCTTCATGCTCTCCATATAGTACTCTGGGCCTGCGGAGTAGTGAAAGCACCTCACCCGTGATGACTCTCTGAGCCTCAAACGGCTCCATGTAGCTGCTGCTGTTCTCTACGGAACAGGGCTCCCAGCTGGGCCGGGTTCGCGGGTCTGGACGAGCATCAAATGGGTCTGAATAATCGGTGTCCCCCACAGCTGGAGCGGACGGAACCACCTTGGGGGAGGAGAGGGAGAGAGATTAAGCATTGTCTGTGGACAAAAGATGGATGGGGAGAACAGAAGACTATGGGGGTTGGGGGGTTAAGCACTGCCTCAGGGTAGCCGATCAACACAAAAGGTAAAAAGAAAGATGTTATGCCGAGTCTTAGTGCTTATAACTGGCTTAAAAAAGCCACAATGACTATGAGCAGGACACTTGTGCAATGCCTATCTTAAGTACAGCTAACAACCTAAGGAAAGATGAGTGGGGAATATTTTAAGAGGAGATTTTACAAAGATGTGTGTCAGAGCTGTTTGATGCTGATGCATAGTGCTTGATGCTATGCTCGAGTGTTGCCTCTTGCCTGAGTAAGGCCATTAAGGCTTTGCAAGCTCTTTGCGTGCCTAAGCCTTGTTTTTCTCATCACGCCCGCAGCAATCTGCTCAAATTTGGGCAATGTTGCGTGTAGGTCATTTGAGTTCAGGGCCAGTTTTTACCCACTGTTCAAGTAATGCGTTTGCTTGTTTTAGCTGCTGTTGGCTGACCTCACAACAGCCACTAATTAGCATCAGCTTTGTAAACTTGCAGAGAAGCAAAGTAGAAGCAACTCAGCACCCAACAAATAGGCTGAAAAACAAAAAGGAACTGCAAACAAGCCAAATGTAGGAAATATAGATTTTGCTATCGTTATATGTTGCTCATAGTTTACATTGAAAACAGCACGTTGGGAGTTTTAGCTTGAGCACTTGCACGACTACTTCAGGTCCACTTTAATTGAAAGTGAACTTTTCTAACTAGGTTAGCTGGTTATGAGTTACAGGGTCCTTGAGCTGAAGAGGGGAAAATTGCACACTCTAATCTAATGGCTGCATAAGCATGAAAGTGAAAATGTTCTGTTCGGATTCACTGCAGTTCCAGGAGGCATAGAGATTATATACAGCTTGTGAATTAATCAACGCAAATCTCTCCCTCCGTCTCTCTCGGCCTCAATATTTCATTGCCTTCAAAAAGATAATTACGAAGCAATGCAGTGCGTTGGTAAACTGTCACTGTGCCTTGCTCATGATAAAGCATGTGCGTGTATGTGTACTCTTCAAAAAGAGAGCGAATTTGTTGTGGCTGGATACTTGCCATAGGTCACACATTCAATCCGGTCCAATTTAGAACTAAAATAGAAACCTAGAGCTCCAGATTTGGAAACAAACAAACCAAACAAGCAAGCATACTGTTTCCTCCCTCATCCAACAGAGCCCTTATTATTCAGGCAGGCATCAATTCCTGCTGGACGTTTATAAGTCCAAGTTGAAAAACCAACATTAACTGTGGAACACAGAAACTCAGGCAATCTTGTACAATTTACATAACAGGTTTCCACCACAGGAAACTTTTCAAGAACTGAGGAATTTAATGAAATTAAAATTTTTGTTCCTGCTCTGTAGTTCCAGAAACCTTTTTAGTCCTTGCCCCAGGCTAGGTTTTTATTTGCAGACCAGGAACTACTGAGGTAGAGCTTGCTGTATTGAACATCACCGATTGGTCAAGAGCAAGCTTCACAGAATGACTCCCTTACCCAGAATTTTGAACCTAATGATAATCCATCAACAAGCGATTACTAAATCGAAGGCGGAGTGGCACGACGGGAAAGCGAAATGTTTTCGCTTTTACACGAGTGAGGAGTCAAAAAGGTTTTGTACATGTTTTTAAGTGTCATGCCACTCGCAGCAAGTGATAAAAAGGATCGAAGTGTAAAACGACGCTTTGTGCATATGCATCTGGTTTAAAAAGCTACATTAATATTAACATCATATTTGTGTAAAAACAATAACAGCTTCAATCTCTTCAATGTGGTGTCCACATTTTTACTCTCTTCTAGGTTCCAACGCACCTGAACCAAACAATCAAGATCGCTAAAATACCTGGTTTAGGGGTGTGGGGGGGGCAAAAATGGCGGTCCTTGAGAACTGGGTCACTGTACTTGTCCAGAAACTGTGTAGATCTCGTTTAGGATAGTTCCAGAACCATTTAGTTCTTCAAAAAGGTTCGGATAGCTTGGTGGAAACGTGCCTCAGGTTTTCAAGTTTCAACCAAAGTAAATACATTTAAGGAATTTGAGGGAAATTCCCTAAAGAAATTCCGGGAAAAAAAAGGGATGAGGTTTACTGGGACTAGCCAAACATCAACTGTCTAAACCAGAAATCCTCATTTCATAACGTCCATGGTCAAGTGGCCCGTTGAGGAAAATAATAAAACATCTTAATATAGAATAATCTTCAGCCTTATAGCCAAAGTACCAGACACAACACAGACTCAGCTAGATCAATGAGTGCACTGCTGCAGCCTTTAAGTGCATTACAAATGCAATTTCTAAGATATATTAAGCCAGTGCGTCAACCTTAATGGCGCTACTGCACTACCATTAGGCTGATGTATACTTCACCCAGGATATTTTTTATTAAAGAACCATTCAAAGCACCTCTACACAGCCTAATAGGCTGCCCAGGGTCAGTCCAAGCACGGTGTCAAATAAGCAAAATCAGGACTTACAGGGATATGAGGCTCCTCGAAGGAGACGATGCCTGGTGGGACCTTGGAGCGGTTGAATTCCTGAGATTCCACTTTGATCAGTCTGTGCTTAGGAGAGACAATCTTGACCTCCATGCCATTTGGCAGAACTGTTCCGAACGCAGGAAACGGGTCCGAGGTACCCGAGCCATTATGTGCTCGGTTCGAGGGTTCGTACGGGTCTTCAAAGTCCAGTTCCTTCTGGGCACGGTATTGCCGAAGTATCTCGCTCTCTGTGTAGTCGGGCTTGGGTGGCTGCGGCGGTACTTTCCTGCTGCCAAAATTCAGGTAATCTTTCAGCCACTTTGCCATGGGTCTGTGTAGAAAGAAACAGGCTTTCAGCATGGGGTCATTGTTCCTACAGGTCGACCACCGTGTATTTTGCACATACAGTGGGGTCCAAAAGTCTAAGACCACATTGAAAAATCTGGGATTTTTTCCCCCCACAACAACTTCATCACAGATACAGAATGTGCTGAATAAAGAAACGACTCCAATCAGCAAAAGTAGTGTCAAAAGAAGGCTAGCTAGTAGTGCTCTCAAAGGACGAGTGGCGTCTCTAAAGCACTTCTCAGGAAGGGAAACAAGGCCAAACGCTTGGCATGGGTTAAGACACACCAGCATTTCACAGTGGATCACTGGAAACAAGTCCTGTTTACTGATGAATCAAAGTTTGAGATTTATGGCAGTAACAGAAGGAGATGAACAGAAGAGAGATTGATACCACAGTGGATCAAAACAACAGTGAAACATGGTGCTGGATTTTCAACGTGGTTTCAGACTTTTGGATCCCATATATACTTTTTTTGTAATACATTAACCACCCAAGTATGAGGGATGTATTTGGAAAACAGCAACAAATACTTTATAAGTCATTGATTTTGGCCCCAGTCACAGCATTCAGAGAAGTCTTGAGTATGTTGAGCGGCAGCATATTAGCTGAATAAGCAGACCAACCAGAAGCTTTAAACATTTGGAGACCATACACAACAAATTTAATAGACTTCTTTCTTCATCATTGAGCACAATTAACCAACATTAGAAAACATTAGAAGCGATGTGCTTGTTTCATCTGTCAACATATAACAAATTGTTAAGACATGCTTCGGGAAAGTCAGAAACCTGAACTTGAGTAGTGTAGTTTTGAGTGTGGTCGAAATCTCGACTTTAGACTTAAGTGTCCTAGTCATATGCTATGTGGTGGCATATATTAGAAATAAATTAAGCCATAAAATATTTTCTCTCTATTAAATATGGTCTATAAATATTATTGATCAAGTGACATCTGCAGAAATGTTGTAGGCATCTCTGCTGTTTTTTATACCCTTATAACCGATTCCATCACATCGTTACATGTCTAGGATCCCCCACTCCCCAACCGTAACTCTCAGGGGGAGCACAGTTGAAAACATGAAGATTTAATCAAATAACTGAAGCTTACCTGACATTTTCCCGACAGATATACTACCATGCAACAGTGCTGTATATTTAAAAATGAGAAAAGGAATTTATCCTAGGGAAATTAGAAGAGATCTTAGGGAGTCTGACTCTTCCCTTGGTAATGTTCTTTTGGTTCCCCGCTGGGGTTACTGAGAAAGTGAGGCAATCGTGCATGGGTATGACATTAACTTATTATGTGAACAAGCCATTTATATTCTTATTCCAAGCTGTGGAAAAGGTTAATAAACTCCTCATCTGGACTGCCCACTCAGTAAATGCAATAAGAAAGCCTAATAGTTTCCTGTGACATAAAATACATTGATTTCTTTTCTGTTGATTATTGCTGTTTATGAAAGATCTTGTGGCAAAGGAGAAAGTACAATGTATGTACAAAGACCTACACAAAGTGGTTTAACAGGAGGATCAAAGACTATGACACTTTAAGGAAACAGTTGGCACCTACCAGTAATTGTACAATATACTTTGCACAGTCATGCCTTTGGGAAACTCAGTACAACACAGTAGACAACAGGAAGATAGGATTCAGCACATAAGCAGAAGAGAGGGATGTTGAGACCACAGACCAGGAGGTGAAGTCCTTTCTTTCTGTCTATCATGACGGATGAAGAAGTGTGGGTCTTTGACCTTTAACTTTTCCTCCATAAATAATTTCAATTATCAATACCTGACAACAACATAAAAATAGTTTAGACATTTTTGCCCCAGAGAACCAGAATGAACATTTGATCTGTGTAATTTTATTTATTTCAAATAAATTAAAATGTGACTTTCTATATGGACTATAATTAATGTCGACTTGAAAAATACTGAAAGATTATTATTGGGACTTCCTCTCTTTACAAATTTCATCACTGTTTCCACCAAAATCGGATGTGTTCCAGGCAGAAGGAGATAGTCAGAAACTGCAGCAGCACATACTGATAATCTGTGTAGCATGGCTTTAAATCTGACCCCATTTAGGCAGCTCCAGTGGGTGGTGTTACCTTAGCTTTAGGAGTTTATTCCTACCAAACAAAAACACATAGAAAGAAAATAAAACCCAGTTCTTTTACAGATGTATTTCTGTCTCTGTAAAGGTCCAGTGTCTTGTGTTTGTCATGATAACATGACAGTCTTCAGTTGTGAATTCATACTATCAGCAGTGCTTCAAAAAGAGAAGACAGCTCTTTGAAGAAAATATCACTTTCCTGAAGACTCTTCATTGTTTTTTACTATCTGCCTTCTTTGTTCATAAAGCACAACTATAGCCAAAGTATACCATGATAAATATGAAAGAACTGAATTGTTTTCTCTCTAATATATCTTTGTATTTTAATACACAATTTTATCTCAGAAACCTAACATTCCTATGCATATTCATCATGATAATATTCTCTCTAAAAAAATCTCTCCTGCAGATGCCTTTTGGAGGGTGGTGGATGCTGCCATTTTATATCTACATTTTAAAGCATACAATCTGACCGTGCAGTGTTTGAACAAGGCATTCCACATTCAGGCATTAAAACAACATTCCATGTGAAGCTCCAGAGAGCACTGACCAGTATCGCCCACACCTCACCCCCACTACTCACCTCTCACAAGTCTTAAGTTATAATTCTGGGATTTTCTCTCTTTAGTTTTAGATTTGTACATTTATTAGTTTATATTTATTAGTCCCCCTCACTGGTGTAATGTTATTTATTTACATGCAGTACTCATCTGAGTGCCATATTAGGCATGAAACCACAATGTGTTTAAGCAGCAAGCTTTAATGCTCAAAACAGATAGCTTTCTTCACCTGATTGGATTTGTATGTTTAGATAAGCTTTACACATTTTACCATTGAGAATATTGGAATTTTCCTGTATTATGTCAAAACCTAAAGCAAAAGATCAAAAATGCCTCAGATGTGTGAGATGTGACAAAATGACTACCTGATATCACTAGTCACTCGAAAATGGTCCCTAGAATTCTGTTTTGGGGCTTTCTGATTAAGGTATTATATTTATTTTTAATTTAACTTATTTAACTATATATTCAGTAATAATTTGTATAAAAATATTCTGCCATAATACCTCTGCAAGGCACATCCAGACTTACATTCCTCACTCTTGTAACTACCTTTCCTCTTATTTTCACTGTAGTTAGTGATTTTTTCATAGAAGTTACTGAATAATATGGTTTAAGATGAATAAATCCCCAAAACTTACTACTTTAAAAAAGTCTATATAAAAACATAAAATAAGAGTAGGTCTAAACTAGACTCCTAAAGATGTTCAAAGAGTGTGAATACCCCTCTCACCGAAATATTTATTAAGGAGCATGATAAGATTGTGCATCTTGCTGGGACATGCAACATGTTGAAAACAAATGCTGAACCCGATGACCAGCTTTAAACTATTTTAATAGAAGGAACTGGTTTCTTTTCTAGCCCCAACATATCGGTGCCATGTTGACATGCTTAGCGTTGCTTATTGAGGTCATAATAGATTTTGGGTTTTAAGAGATGCTGTATTATGCCTGACTTCTCTGTTCTTCTATTTTCTGTTAGGATGGTTTGTAATGTATCTTATTTCATTAGAGCTTAATTGTAGCTTGATATATTTATAAACGTAACTTAACAAATAATAAAGATGAATGACAAAGACAGATTTGCTCAATTGCCTTTTCAATCAGTAACCTTCACTGAAATAGTAGCTGTGTGGTGTGCTTTTCATTACAGATCTCTTCTATATCAAAACAGAATACTATTGATTCTGCTGACACTTCCAGTGGGTAAACACACTACTTGGTTGGCTTTGTCTGGGAGTTAGTTTTCTCTTGTGTTAGGCTATGGGGGCACTCTTGGTTGATTACAGATCTCTAATAAGAACCATCAGCATGGGATAAAGCACACAGACATTAGCTCTGAATCTCTCAACACAAAGCATATTTTGAGGCTAACAAAAAGCACTTAATATGGCAGCAGTAAAAACATGTGGTAATTATCTTTGCATGTGAAAAAAAAAACTCTGAAGGCCTCTGAAGCTATAAAATGGGTCTTTGAGACAAGGGCACTTTTCCCACTGTGTTGCAGGAAACGCTCTATTTCGCTTATGATGCTGAGGTCATTAGATTTGGCTTCTTATTTTGGCAGTTAAGAACCCAAATTCAAAATTAAACACTTCTGCAGGGGTATTTTATGAGGATTAGTTCAGTTTTGCACTTAATGCATTTGAAGGATGACATTTAGATATGTATTAATTAACTACTACTTTTTGCTTTATCAAGAGTACAGAGATGCAATTCAAGTTCTTAGAAAGTCAACAAAGCAGTACTGTGCTGAGATCAGATTCCCTTCTGTTTGAGTATGTAATTAATCACTATAAGTTAAATACCCAATTAAACCTATTCAAAATCAACCCTCAGTTTTTGAAATACTGGCCCTGGTTAAACTTTTTCCAAATATCCTCAAAATCAGATTACTCGCAGCACTGCCAAGTCCTCTGATCTTGGAGTCATTCCATTTTTATGAAATGTCACACACTGTTATTTCCCACGTTCATGAGAGTGCAGATTCTGCAGATGGTGTTTTTGTGCCTCTCTGCTCTAGCGCAGTTACACACTTATTTTGGACCTCAGTCATGCAAAGTGGGTATTATTCACTTGCTGGCTTTGGTAATAATTACAGTAAAAAGCACTGTAATTTCCTTTAGAGGGTGTGATTGAGGTTTGCACATTACAAATTCAGACTTTTTACTGAAGCAGAGTCTCAAGGTCGCCTTAGTCTGATTATACATAGCATGCGATTGTTGTGTTACATGTACTGTATTATAGCGCAACAAACCGGCAAATCATGTTGTTATTGTTCACATGCTCCTTTTGAACAAACACAACATCCTGTTTTTCAAAGATTAACAAGCTACATTTGACTTTGTACAGCCACAGTAAATAAAACGTGTGCTATATATGTAGAATCAACATGCAGCAAAAAATGTGAGAACCCTATTTTTGCTATTATAAGTTTAGACAGGCATGTAAAAAAAAAACAAAAAAAAAAAACCCTCAGTACTTTTCCAAAACCTCTCTTTTTTCTAGGTAGCAGGAGTTATGTGATCACTTTCCACACAGGCAAAAAGCATAAACATGTTTATACTGTATTGTGTCTAATTTCTTCATTTTGTGGATAGTAGCACTGCATTTAAGGACAGGTTGGTCTCAGAATGATGTCTGACAATATAATTTATAGCATAACCAAACCTTATTCCATCTTTTTAAAATCACATTGTAAGGTAAGGAAATTGCTAATTCATGTAGCAGACCTTCTACTGTTTCAACTTTACAAGTCTAGCACAGTGGGGTCACCAGCTGTAAAGGAAGGACAGCACTGACCAAGAGGCAATTCAATCAACTCCTTTTCTTTCTAGTACCCAACCTGTCATAGTTTGGGCAAAAATAAAATGTACACAATTTTTTCCTTAGCCCAAATATAGTCAATCAGCGCAGACATGTTTGGTGTCAGAAATATTTCATGTGAGGTTAATGTAGCGAATAAGTAATGGAAGCTTTAGCATTGTGTAAACTGCATGTCTAGATCATCACACACTTTCATTAAAAGATATCTTTCTGCAAGTAATACCATCTGTATATATACAGTTTCAAAAAATAGCAGAATAAGTCTGTACTTAAAAGTTAAATATACAAATCAAATTAGAACTATATCCTTGTCTGATTTATTGTAACATGCAATTCCACCTTCACACTTTGGGCCACATCTCCTACCTAAGTCAAGTGGTTGTGTGGAGTGATACTGAACTAAATGCTGATTAAGAAAGTGATTTTGGTTTCAAGGCTTAAAGTGATACAATCACTTAGAAGACACTGATATGTTTAAAAATACCAGCAACGTTGCTATGCCCGATACACTTATACAGCAACACACACACTACCATGTTACTACCATGTTTGTGTCACTGCATTACTGAGAGTGGTCCACCACCCAAATAATATCTAGTCAGCGGTGGGCCTATGGTGGGCCCTTTCCATTGATAGATGGGATACAGGGGGGCTGACAAATTGTGCAAAACAAGAGGTGGGCTACAGTCAGTCAATAGTTGTACACCTACATCGTGCACATACTGTATATGGTAAATGTACCTGATAAAATGGCCAATGAGCACAGCTACAAGGTTGGTGTACCTAATAAATGGGCAACTGAGTGTATAATTGATTTTTATTTTTTTGGAAAGGGGGTAGTTACCATTTAAAATGTATTTCTTTAACATGGTGGGGTTTGTATATGGCACTTATAATAATAATAATAATAATAATAATAATAATAATAAGACGGCACAGTGGCACTCGGATTATTGTCTGTGTGGAGTTTATGTTTTTACAGTGTCTGCTTGGGTTTTCTCAGAGTTTTCCAGTTTCCTCCCACCTCCCAAAAACATGCCGGTAGGTGGGTTGGCTACTCTAAATTGCCCCTAGGCATGAATGAGTGTGTAAATGTGTGTGTGTGTAATGACTATGATGGACTGGCATCCCATCCAAAGGCTCTGGGGATAGGCTCTGGATCCTCCACAACCCTGACCAAGATAAAGCGGTTAATGAAAATGAATGAATTAATAATAATAATAATAATAATAATAATAATGTTGTTGCATTTTGTACCCATGAAGTATATGTATAATTATTGCTATAAATTTCATGGTTACAGGATGGATGAAGGAACACATTAAGCAAACATTATGCTGTTACTGGAAACGGTAGCTCCCTCGAGTGTGCTTGACCTTCCCGATGTCTACTGAGGAACAAGTAAAGACTACCTCCTACACACCTCCCAATATATCATTCCATTCAGGAAATACACATCTGTTTTCCAGGCTAGGAAGAGCTTTTGAACAGTTTAGTGAACAAGTGGAAACAGATTCCACATTGAGAACTTGTTTTGCCTTGGATCTAGCTTTCCATAAAGAAGGCAAGCAATTCCAATATAATGTGTTTGCATTAGAATAGCATGATTCCAATAATTGCTTAAATGGAATAGTACTGAACTGCTCTGGTGGGATGAACTGAAACCACAACGAATATTTATTAAGTTTATGTTGGTAAAAACATGGTAATATAATCTACAAATCCCACCAAGTAAATGAAACAATCATTTGGTTTTAGTGTTTCTTCTTACAAAAGTAGTTTTGTAAGAAGAAATCAAACAAAATCAGTCTTGCTTGTTATAATTCCTCTGAATTGTGTAAAAATCGAATTCTTGAGTGAGCTGTGTGGGGGCATGACATATGCCTCGTGACCACACAAAGATAACACATATGTGTAGATTCACATTTCTCTATTGTGTGACTGTTCAAGCATGACTGAAAAACCACCAACAAAAAGTGCTCCTATCCTCAGTTTCTATGGTCAAATAGCAGAGGATGACATTAGAAATTAGCGCAATAATATACCTCTCCTTTTGGTTACCAGTTCCAAGAAACCTGAAGAAATAAGACAATAGCTATGTTAATATTTAAAATGTTGTCTGAAACATTAGCAGTAGATAATATCAGCTTGCCGAGCTTTTATGTGGACATCCGTCATCGTCTTGTGCTTTTGCCCAAACTATTTTAAAACCTCTCACACCAAGATGACTAGGTAAGCTAGCTAGAATTGCTGTCTAGTAATAGAATACATCTTTGTTAAAGAAACATTGTATGGGTAGATAAAAGCTAAAAATCCATCACATCATTCATTGAAACTGTCCTTAAAGCTTCCCAGTGGCTAGAGCATTGCACTGATTTGGCAAATAGTCTCCATGTGACTCATTCTGTTGGAGAGCTGTGGTTATGACAGATGGAAAATGTCTGTAAAACAGGCTTGTGTTCTCTTAGTGCTGAACATTTAGGCTACAGTTAGTGGTGTCTGAAAAGAGAAGATTATTTCTAAAATGGAAAGACATTAGCATTTAGCATAGGACTGCTTCACTGCAACTTTGGCTCTACAGCACATGCAATGAAATGTTTCCATCTGCTGGTTGTCCTGAATGATGACTTCTGCCCAGATCGAATTTTGCTTAATTCCTTTAATTTAGACTACTTTCTTGCCCAGTTAAAGCCAAATCAAACTTTCCTTTGCACATATATCCTATAAATGCACTTTATTGCGCTGCTTGATACACCTTTTCGCAGCAAGTAAAATAAATTACTTTTGTTGCAAAGACACTTTCAACATACTAAAGCATTTAGCAGACGCCTTTATCCAGAGCGACTTACAGACATTCTTTGTGGTCTCATTGGGTAACAAATCCTCACACTGGTACAAATAGGGCAGGATGTAAGAATACCTATTAACAAAAACAAAGAGTAAAACTTGTTTTTTAAGTTTCCTTTTTTTTATTAAAAAAAGGTTAAATACAATAAGTTGCCAGTTTATTAGACACACCTACCTTGTAACTACACTCACTGGCCATTTCATCAGGTAAACCTACCATCAAGGCTATGGAGGTATATAATTACTGATTGTTGCCCATTTGTTGCTATGCACAATGTGTCAGCTACCTATGCCACTATAGGACCACTATATTATTGGTGGCAGGGGTGCACCAGCCACTTGAAAAGTGAGGAGGACAGAAAGCCACAATGAAAGCACCATAACTACATGGCCATGTCATCCCCCTCCGAACTTCCGGATCCCAATAAATCAGGTGTAACTTTTCAACTAAATATCTGAATCTAGGGTTTAATCTGTATTTGAGAGACATAATTTATTAACTCAGTTTACAAATTATTATAATAATTGAGGCATAATTTAATATGCCTGCTTAAAAATTAGGTAACACTTTATTTGAAGGGTGCCTACATTGTGTCACGATGAGGCTGAGGCAGTTGGATACACTTGCAAGCACTTTTATTGACACAGTCCAAATTGGCAGGCAAAAGACGTAGACAGACAGGCTATAGTCAACAGGGCAATGTAGACAAATTAGAGGCAGAGTTGAGAACAGAAAACCAGTCAAAACCAGTATAAAACCAGAGATCAAAACCAGTATAACCGACAACAACGTTCAGAGATCTTTGGGATTGGCAAAACTTCACACAGAACTAGGGTGAGTGGTGTGGTATATATACACTAAGTTCATATGTCCCGGACTCTCAGCAGATTTGGATGTGGCACATTGGGCCGTCATAGCACATTCATAAGCACTGCATGAGTGTTTTATAAAGTAATGCTGGAGGATTTATGTAAGGCTTAAGTCAAAACTCGTATGGTGCCATTAATGTTTTTACATTGTTATGCGACTTTGTCTTCACATGAAAAAGAGAAGAGAGAGAAGAACCTTCAATGATCATTATGGCTAGACTATTCGAATATCTGTATTTCTTTTATTCAAATGTTATATGTTATTAGTTTGTCTTTACTAACAGCACATAAATGAAGCTTTACATCTTCGACAAAGTATCCACCTGTCATCTTACCTTTTTGGAAACTGTATTTACTGTATTTACATCATATAGGAGCATGACATAGGGTTCTCACATTTTTGCTGCAAGATAAGGCTAAAAAAATTCACACTAACAATCTTGAACAATCTAACCATTAAATTCTTCTCTCTTTCATGTAAAAACAGTCATAAACTACATTAAGCCTCTAATGTTTTGACATAAGCCTTTCATAAATCAATCAGAATAACTTTATAAAAAATTTATATAATGACTATGAATATGTTATGAAGGCCTAATGTATGTACCCTTCAAATAAAATGTTACCAAAAATGATTATAAAAATTGTTTTCTTCCTCAGTTAAGCTGCTTTCTTTTGGCTTTCCTTTACACACAGCCTACACTCACTGAGCACTTTATTAGGAACCTGTACACCTTCTCATTCATGCAATTATCTAATCAGCCAATCGTGTGGC
>JAOUQW010000021.1:4753906-4765023 GCA_028565825.1 Olivaichthys viedmensis | reverse complement strand
GGAACACTGTTAAGAATTCTAAAATAGTTTTGATTTGTTTAACACTTTTCTTGGTCACTGTGTTCATAGTGTTAATGCTAATAAAGTCTTTATTATTATTCTAAAATAGTAATAAATAGTAAAACTGAAGAAAACAGGGGTGTCCAAACTTTTGACTGGTACTGTTTATACGTATATTTACGTATGTATAGTCCTTTTCCAATAGCTATTCAACATTTTAGCTACAGTGCTTAATAGGCTTTTATAGCAAAAAATGGCTCTGCACCCTGACAGTGCCTTTTGAGTCTTTGGCACCATCATGCCAATCATTCATTCATCTTAAGTAACTGCCTGATCGTGGTCAGGGTGGCGATGGATCCAGAGCCTATCCTGGGAACACTGGGCCCAAGGCAGGAATACACCCTGGATGGGATGCCAGACCATCACAGGGCATCATACACACACGCACTTATTTATACCTAGGGGCAATTTATAGTAGCCAATCCACCTACAGGCATGCTTTTGGATGGTGAGAGAAAACCAGAGTACCCAGAGGAAACCCTTGTGGACATGGGGAAACCATGTGAACCTCCGCACAGACAGTAAACCCCGGACCTTGGAGCTGTGAGGAGGCAACGCTACCTGCGACACTACCGTGCCACCCCAGGATATAGTGATCCAACAAAAAACACGTTCGGATTTGGATGATGCAATTGAGGCTTAGCTTTGCTGGGTGCTGTGGAAACTAGAATTGATCACAGAGACACCATTTAGGGCTTGTTTTTTTGTTTGTCTCAGACATTAAATGCTTTTTTACAGAATCTGACAAACTATGGAGTTATAATAAAGGTTTAAAAAACATGTACAGCATGGTTGCTGACGTTCTTGTAGGTTTTTAAGCACACCACATCTCTTCCACCCTTCAAGATCACGCTAATTTGAGGCCACTTTCATATATGCCATGCAAGTTACAGCTACTTACATTTTGATCAGATTGATCTGAATATCCCAACATGCACCGCTTTTTTATTTTTTACAGCAATCTGCTTTATTTAATAAAAACAGAAGATTATTGCGGAAATTTTTCTGTAAAGTCTGGACCCTGGGAGTTTAAAGGGTTAGTCCTATGATATACCTGAAAATCGCAATTTGTGTATTTATGCATGATGCAATTTTATCCTTTGAAACACAACTTTCACCACCCACATCTGCAGAAAGATGGATTTAAGTGATTGCAAATCCAATGTAATGCAGTGTAATCCAATGTGCAAAAGGACAAGGTAAATGGACGCTGGGACAATTGACAGGATCTTTAAGCGGTTGCACATTTCAATGGGACAAATATACTGTGGAATCTGTAACATACCATGAAACTAAAAAACATTCCATGGAACAAAAAAGTTCTTGATGCGTAATGGCATCATAGCTCAAAAACAAAAGTGTTTGCTTTGTGAATTAGCAGTAGTAGCACTTTATAAAAGAGGGCTGCTACATTTTCATATATAGCAATATCAGTCGTTCACCACTTACACCATTGTTGCTAGTGAACTTAAATAAGTTAAATGAAGCTTGCCAAACTACCCAGTTCAAGAGATGTAATTTAAATGATGTTCTTTCAAGCAAGCTTTCAAGTGAAATTTATATATCTCTTTCTTTTCTACTCTCTTTGGTACATATTCTCAGATGGGAGTAAATTCTAGAGGACAATCAGGATGAAAAAATGGCAACCATGCTGCTACCAGCGGGTTCAGATGGCTTGTCCCCGTTCACTCGTGAGTCCCTGGCGGGCATCGAGAGCAGGATTGCTGAAGAGCAGGCCAAGAACGCCAAGGATTGTCCAGAGGCTCCAGAGCGACCCAAAGCCCAGGCAGACCTGGAAGCTGGGAAGGCGCTTCCTCGAATCTTCGGTGACATTCCTGCAGGACTGGTAGGAGTCCCACTGGAAGACATTGACCCTTTTTACTTCAATAATCAAAGGGTAAGTTAAGTTGGTATTGGTTAAAACTGGCAGCCACTAAAAGCTCCCTTACTGTCATTGGTTTCACATTTTTAATTAAACTTTGCTCGCTGCTAAAATTTTATTGTGTCTATGTTTTTTCTCGGTAGACCTTTATAGTGCTAAACAAGGGGAAGGCCATCTTCCGATTCAGTGCCACATCAGCCCTGTACATATTTAGCCCGTTTCACCTCATCAGAAGAATCGCCATAAGAATATTAGTCCACTCATATCCTTTTACTGGCATTTAGGTTTATTTAATATGAAATTGTTAATGGGTAAACGAATACAAACAACAATGATTAAGGCTTTATGTTTCAAAACAGCACTCACCATGGTTGTTCTTATTTTGCAAACCACTTAATCTAATCTAAACTCAAACTCCCTTCTTTGCCCCCTACATACTCAGTATAAAAATTGTGTTGCTAACTGCTGCAATTTAAAGTAAAACCAGCAGCATTACATTGTGATTTCTGGCATAGTAAACCTAAAAATAAAATTAATAAACAATTAGAATGGGAAACTAGAGAAGCCAAAACCTTTTCTATAGTATTTTCTTTCATACTACTTAATTTCCTTTCCTCAGTTTTTTATACCAAGAATAGGTCCCATGTAAAAGTTATCTTCATTAACAGTAAAAAGTTAAATTTTCTGTCCCATTTTGGAGCAGCTTTGCTGTATTTCTTCCTGGCATTGTAAATCAAATCAATTGGTATATCTCTTCTAATCCCCCAAATGAAATAAGAGCAAGAAGATTTGGCTGTACATTAGACCTCAGACAGTAAGTTATGGAGCCAATGTCATAGCATTTCTTATAACTTTATTCATAATTTTGTGAGATTGGATTGAGGATGCACAACACTGGGTCTACAAAGGAGAGTTGATGAAATGGAGTTAAGCTTCATTAGGTAGTTTAGGGGGCATTGAATCATAGCCTAAAACATCAAAATAGCAGTGTTTCACATTATTGAAAGTAGAAAGTGAGGACTTTATTGTTTTTAAAGGCAAAAATGTTATCTGGTTTATTCATATAAAGCCAATTTATAAGCTTTTCCATTTTGCCCTGAACATGCACGTCCTGAACTTTCAAAATCTGTTTTCTACCCAGCCTGTGCTAATACACATTCTCCTCTCTCTGCGCAGATGGAGGCTTTGCGGCTTTATATTTTTGTGAGAACAGGACATCAGACAGGTCAAATGGGGCCAAAATTATCTCACTGAGTCTCAAATCCCACTGGCTTAAAGATTTCTCCTGAGTCTAGGTCAAGACAGGAAATGTATTGCTGCTTGAACCTGTAATGCTCTAATTTTGATCACTCCACAGGCCTGAAACAAGGTCAAATGTAAAAAAAAAAAAATCCTCCCAAAATGATGAGCTGGCGTCGACTGAAATGACATTTCCTTAACTTTTTTTCTACATTGTTTAGTTTGTTCATTATGTGCACAATTTTGACCAACTGTTTCTTTATGGCAATGTCGGATCCTGCACAGTGGACCAAATATCTGGAGTGAGTATTTATATTATGCTTTTATTTTCCATGTTTCATAATTGAGACTGCTGATACCTCTGTCATGAGTAAGATAGATTGCAAACATAAGTTACATGACAGGGAAAATATTCTAGTGTAAATATGTATGTACATTACATTGTCATCTGTGTGCTTTTGCAATAACAAAAACCTTAATAATCTATACACTAATGATATCTGTGTCTTTAGTATGGTAGATTGCAAACACTTGCGGTATGTTGCAGCATTGGGTAGAGATCTCAGTATGTTCTTTGTGTTGTCATTAAAATTGTGACATAATCCTTCAACTATCAGATACAGTATATCAATAATATTAATACACTCAAGTAATACAATCAGTAGTTAGAGTAAGTAAAGATTGTATATTTTGATTCAAATGTTCTTTAAAATGTTAAACTGAGTTTTCATCAATGTGGTGCTCTGCTTGGATGATCCTGTTTGGTCTTTGATAAAAGATTCGGTAAGACACTGGAATTAACACACTTTTTTACCGCATGGTCTATTGTAACTGGAATGCTGCCCTCGAATGAAACTTTTCATTCGTTTGGTTACTTGTTGTCATGCCTTTAAGGGTTTTGTTTAATTGTTTTTAATTATTGCTCTAACGATGGCTCATTAAAGGCTTATGCTGTCAGCCGAACAAATCATTAAACAACTTTCTGATTTAATTTACATGAATTTATGCATTTATCAAAAATGACTTAGAAGTGATTTAAAATACAATACAAGCACAGAGCAGTTTAAGCAGCTGACAGTACACAATACAAGTGCTTCAAAATTAAGTGACATATTTACTGAGATAAGTGTATTTTGCCATGACATTTGTTATCAGGGTTTTTGAAACATACACAACATGAATGTTTAAGAAGTGTGTGTGCTTTCTTTTCGACTGGTGAGATTGAAAGAATATGAATCACACTGAATACATTTACATTGTATTACAGGCATACGGTGTGAAAGTTCTGCTGTAGATTTCCAATAGATTAATATGGTTGCTCGCTTCTCTGTTTACATCTATAGAACATGCATTGACCTTTAATGAATGTGTGCATGGAGATGAGGTGAAAGAGAATGTGACTGGGCATGCAGCATGCTGATTTGCTAGCACCCAACATCCTTCTTCACACCTTTCAAATTCTGAGTAGCTATTTACAGAGATAAGTTTTATGCATGCTTAAGAAAGTGTCCTTCTCATAATAAAAAGGGCCCTGCTCTAAACCTTTGAAAAATTCAATTCACTTAATGAGAGTGTAATATTCTACTTATGTAATATTCTGTTTTTATGTAAAAAAAAAAATAAAATAAAATGCCATTTTGCTAAATAAATGTTTGATGGGAATGGCAACTATGAAATAAAATGTCCCCACAAACAAATTGAATTTGTCACCCAAATTAATTTCAACGTTTGGATGGAAGCATTGCTATTTTCAGTCATTTCACTTTGGCCTACTTTATTTAGTTTACTCAACGCCTTTTGTCAGGCCATAAAATTTTGGTATAGACATCTACCTTATGTTTTCCTCTGTCTTTCCTTGTTTATGCTCAGATACACATTCACTGGCATTTATACATTTGAGTCGTTCATTAAGATCTTGGCAAGAGGATTCTGTGTTGAGCCCTTCACGTTCCTCAGAGACCCATGGAACTGGCTGGACTTTAGTGTCATTGTTATGGCGTAAGTATGTCATGTTATCTACTGTATGTAATGTTCATAAATGCTTATACATCACTGAATAATTGTATATCATGTCTAAAGTGGCACTGTTTTAACAAGGGTTGCATCATAAAAGTGAGGAAATTACTACATAGTCTAATCACACAATGATGAATTACCACCTACAACATTCATTTGGTTTCACTGTCCAAATTAAATTCTGTAGGCGTTCATTACTTGCTGTAGATATTACCACAGTGGTAAAACCACACAGTTGCTTTTTGCTGGTGATAATAGCAGTCTGATGCTGCTCCCTAAGAGTTAAATGAGTCATTTCTCTGTCAGTGGTGCTGAAAATGTGACCTACTCAAAATGGGAGCAGCTGAGTAAAGGCATCTGTTTTTTGCAAAAAAGAAGCCTTAAAATGAAATGAAAATGAAAAAGTGAGTGATGGTTAACTGAGGATGAATAATGGAGAGGGAGGAATGGCAACAATGAGAAACAGAATGTGTGTTATTTTGTGTGAGAAAGAGAGAGCAAGATACAGACAAAAAAGCTAGAAAGTAAGTGAAGCGGAGAGAAAGTTTGAGAGTGAGAGAGTTTGAAGAAGAGGGAGCACGTGCAGGTAGCCAGCGAGTCATTTTTCAGATGACCTACATATGGAACATTACAGCCTGGCCAATGCGGATTAGCTGCTAGAAAAATGGGGAAGAGAAGAGAGGTACAGTGAAAGGCAGAAAGAAAGAGCACAAAAGATAGAGCCTTAAACAGTAATAGATCTTTTCAGTAACTACATCCAGTCCTTTAATAACCAGAAAAACTATAAAAACTATTATCTTTTGAGCTGGAATTTTAACTGCAGTGGATTTTGAACTTACATTTTATTCATGAATTTCAGTCCTTCTAGTCAATTCTAATAAAAATAAACCATATGTACTTTAAGAGAAGAGATGGAGAAGAGTACTGCTGAGTATATTGGAAAGTTATTTAGGTGAGTTTTTAAAGATGAAATTAAGCAGCAGTCACAAAGAGATTCGGGTAGAGCATTCCAATGGGGCCATAGCACTGAAAAACCTGCCACATATAGAGGAGAGTCTAGTGCATGGGACTACAAGCAGTCAAGCTGCCAGAAGAACTGGGGGTACGAGGAGGGCTGTAAGAATGAAGGGCTTCGCAGAAAAGACTGGTAACAAGTGTAACAAGAGATCACTTTGTGTGTGGCAGGGCTCTAGAGGTTTTAATAAAGTCTGTGCGGTGTTTTAGCAGAAAGACCAAAGAAAAGAATTACAGTAATTAATATGGGAGAAAATGAAAACATGAACCAGCATTTCAGCTTTGTCAAGGTTAAGTAGAGGGTGACGACGTTCAATATACTACACTTTCCATAAACTCACTACAGCTTGCACGGCCATCACATTCCACATTTAAACGTAATTTAATTACACAACATCCCCGCAAGGCGGTGAGTTAACTTATGGCATGTTTAACTAGCTAAGTTAACTGTCTCCTTATCGTACCGCCACACAGTTAGTTGTCGTTTGGCATCGGCTAAACCACAGTTTTCCTATGGAGAAAGAGGGAGTGGTCCCGCTTTGTATTTTATGCCTTGCAACTGTAATAAAAGTTGAATCGCGGTTTGCTGCTTACCTTTCAAAGCTCAACCACTGAGACAAACCGCTATATGAGATGTGGCAAGAAGCGTCTCCGTTTGAACAGACATGGAGGAAAAGATCTCAGCACAGAATCATTTGCACATTTAATGTTACTGTGACACTGGGCTAAAAATACTCCATGGCAATGTGTTAGCAGTGAGACAGATAGCCATGATACGCTGACCAGGGTGGTCCTATTCCTTTTTGCCGTTAATTGAGAACAATAAAATGTCTGTTTAATAGCTTTCAGACTTGCAGTTAATCCACAGTGAGCGTGTCTTGATGCAGCAAACCGACAACCCAGTGAGCAAAGAGCAAAGCGCTCATAACCTGCAGGCAGCCACACATCTCCTTGCCAATGGCGTGCTTTCCCGCAACTCTTGTGAATAATACTCAGAAACGCCTCAGAAATGTGCTATTCTAGTTTTTAAGACTCGAAATCGAATATTCGAAAATATGGACTCATCCCTACATATTACAATATAGCTCTTCGGAGAATGGCAGCTAGCTCTGAACCACATCTGATTTTCACTCTCTGTAGATATGTGACAGAGTTTGTGGACCTTGGCAATGTCTCAGCATTACGCACATTCAGAGTCCTGCGAGCCCTAAAAACCATATCTGTCATCCCAGGTAAGAGGCCTTACACTGCATTAACAAAATCACATACATATACTTTAAAATAAGTTCAGATTGACGCATGATATTTAATTACTTTACATAGCAGAAATTTGCTTCAGAAGCTGACAAGGATAGGAATGTTAGGGTGATACAAACTGAATATACACACATAAGAATTTTTGACTCTTCTCTAATAGGCTAATGGTTAATTTAACTAATGGTTAATTTTGGGTTGAAATAACCCATTTTAGATTTTTTAATGTGTGTTAAATTTTTTAAATGTATGTTAAAAATGTGTTACTGGCCAAATATGAAATTATCCACCCACTCACCTGCCATCAGGAGGCTTACCTAGCATGTAAAGAGTTTTGTTTGACTATTTTTATTAATACTGTTTATTATTGCTTATAACCATAATTGAAATAAAATATATTGGGCATTTACAACTGCATTTTACACCTGCTTTGCTATAAAATCAAAAGAGATGGTCTGGGTCAACAGTACATTTATTGCTAATAAGTGAGGGTT
Source organism: Olivaichthys viedmensis (assembly GCA_028565825.1). Taxonomy (NCBI): domain Eukaryota; kingdom Metazoa; phylum Chordata; class Actinopteri; order Siluriformes; family Diplomystidae; genus Olivaichthys; species Olivaichthys viedmensis. The sequence goes on along the minus strand of JAOUQW010000021.1, from coordinate 4,757,064 downwards.
AATCCATAGCTGTTGGCTACATCACTGTATTAAGCTTACATACATGCTGTTGCCCTGTACCTGTCCAGGTCTAAAGACCATTGTGGGAGCTCTGATCCAGTCGGTGAAGAAGCTAGCAGACGTGATGATCCTGACCGTCTTCTGCCTTAGTGTCTTTGCTTTGATTGGTCTCCAGCTCTTCATGGGCGTCCTACGGCAGAAGTGTGTCCGCAGCACTGTTCACTGTGTAAACTCCACCTACCCAGGAAACGGAAGCTTCTTCTGCAACAACAAGACCTGGAACTCCATCAAGGACTTCATTAGCAACGAAGGTACAGCATCCACACAAGCTGCCTCTGGTAGCACTTACAGTAAACACCTCCCCCAAATAGACCTATTTGTTTGCAATGCATTGTTTTGCCATGGGCATTCATTTATTCAGAGGTAATGATATGGAAAGTTTAAAGTGATATGTTAACATATAATTTGATTCATTGATGCGTAATATGGTTGAGAGGGCTTGGTTGAGTTCTGTGACATGGCATGACAGTAATGTCCTGTTAGACATATAACTATCTGGAAGGTTACTTTTCTTGCCATTAAAATGCACCCTTCCCTTTCACCTCAGAAAACTTCTACAAAATCGAAGGAGCCAAGGACGCCTTAATATGTGGATATAGCAGTGATGCTGGGTATGTGAGAACATCACTTCTTTCAGTCAACTACAGTGCCTGTATTCTAAATTGAGTGAAACTTGTGACACTGAGCACAGCTAATCTTCTCTGTTATGGAGTAACTCCCATTTTTTGTTTAGCACAATTTCATTTTCTCTTTCAGCCGGCTGGGTTTTGCATCATCATTAACGTAACATGAAGAGAGCATTAAGCAGCCTTATCTTGATACCATATCAGATATGATTTCAATAATCTTGAAACGTTGGCATTGTGACATATGGTGTGACTAAAAAATAGAGTTCACACACTGGTTATCCCCCTTTAAATTATGACACAAACATCGGACAAATAAATAAATTCCATCAAACTATCACAAAGTAGGGACTCCAAAGAGGTCCCTACTCTTTTTTATTTATTTAGTCTCTCTCCAGCACCTGTAATTTAATGGTATTTCAGATGTGCATGCTCTAGTTTTTGTACTGTATACGGGTAAATCATAATTACCTATTGTCCATCATGCTAAGACAAAACATGCAGTTGTCAGAGCAGGATGAGGAGGAATTCTTCTTTTTTTTTTTAATTTGTGCTTTAGATAGTATTATGACATTGTAGATTAGTCAGACTAACTCATGAAGATCCAACACAATATTAAATCATTAGGTTAACGAACACCAAGTCAGGGTCTTACATTCACTAAACACCCTTATTTTTTGTTTAGCACAATGACCCAACTAATAATCTAACTAAACAACCTGGCAATAGACCTCCAATATCTGAAGATTGCAATAGTGTTGTATGACCTCAACTAACCTCCAATAACCTAGCTGCTCCATCAGCATTAGATAAATCCTGCAAACACCCATATTTCAATGCTAATGACTGCCAAACTGTAGTTAAATAATTGATAATTGGGTTTGCAACAGCCAGTTCTTCAAAATGAATTACATGGGTGATTATTTACAATTCTGGAATTAATTTCATGAGCCAATGTTGATTGTCAATGATTCTATTTGCAAAACACATTTTTAGGGATTATACTGAGGATAGAGCCAGTAAGAACTTTTTTTATGGTTTGTTCAAGGCTGTCCTGATAAAAATGAGCAAAAACACATAGGATGAAGTGATGTGTCCTACCAAAAAGGACACTGAGAAGGGAATCACACTAATATTTGATGTTACCTGACTACTGATCTTAAATACTTGCAATCAACCAAATCATATCTGTGTTTTTGTAATTTATAGGGTGCTAAGCCTATAACCTCATCACTTCATAAGATGCACAACATTGAATTAACCTTGAATTGAACATATTTTTGTTATGTGTGAGCAATCACACAATGTAGCACACTGAATCAGCAGTGTGAATCTCCCTGTGAAACAGCCGATCGCCCCCGGCAGTGCCCTTTTTATAATCCCACAAATCCCAGTGCCTTTCAAAAAAGCGGCATGGGATGATAACTATGCTGCCGGGCTAGTTCAAGGATTTCAGTGTATTAAATACCCATCTGTGTTAATTTTAAATCCCCAGCTATTTTGGACAGGTTAAAATATCCACTGTTACAAGAACCAGAAGCAGAAATAGTTGTGCTGAAGGCTAATGAGAAGTTAAAATGGAAAGTTGTCATTTTTAGTCTAATTGGTATATATCTACAGCATGCTTTTGCAAAATATTTAAATATTTAAATAAAAAAACTCAAATATTACTGTCTTACCCTTTTTGTCCATGCTGAACTCAGGACTCTTGATAGAACTCTACTGTAATAAATACTGTATTTTTCACTATCCCAAAAATACTTAAGGAAAACATTCATAAGATTCCTTATTTTGATTTGAGAAATGGAGGGAAATGATAATGAGCATATGTACAGCAAGTCACGTCAGGTCCGGCTAAGCCCTTTTGTAGATTTGTAAATGGCTGGTTTCTACCATAACAGAACACTCATTTATTTCTCTCTCTCACTCTTTCTTGCTCTCTCACAACCACACACAACACACATTTTCACCCTTTCACTTTTATATCTCTTGCTCACGGTGCCTATTGCCCTCTTTCTCTAAAGTTGAAGAGAAATATCAGTGGAAAAAAAAGGACACCAGAAGGAGAGAACAATAACAAGATATATTCATTATCCACTCATCCTTATGCAACATTTGTTTTTAAAACTTGTTTGTAAAATTGATTTGCAATGCATTAGTACAATGCTGACCTACAATTGGATGAACTGGAAATTCTGTCTTTCATGTTCATTCACAAATGAATTCACAAATATTGATGCATACAGTGTAGGATGTACAACATATCCAAAAGGTGTGTGTCCTCACACATAATAGGATGTGGAATTACTATGCAGCTATGCACTTAATTGTCATGATTTAATTTCTTAAAGTCCTGACATATTATTCAGTTATTCATTTTAAAGCATGTTATTCAAGTTTAAGTTCAAGTTCAAGTAGGTTTTTATTGTCATTTCTCCATATACCTCGTATACATTGAAATGAAATGTCGTT
>JAOUQW010000021.1:4740001-4751961 GCA_028565825.1 Olivaichthys viedmensis | reverse complement strand
GTGGTAGATGGTGTTGATGGTGGGTAGAGAGACTCCGATGATCTTCTCAGCAGTTCTCACAATCCGTTGTAGGGTCTGAGACGGTGCAGTTCCCATACCAGACAGTGAGACAGCTGGTCAGTACACTCTCTATTCAGTAACTACTATGAATTATTCAGTACCTACAGTAAAACCAATAGGAAGAGTATGTAGTTGCGAGAGTGAGGAATGTAAGTCTGGATCCGCCAATGGGTCCTGGGAGTTTATGGGGTTAAAGAACAGTCAAGAATAAACTGGTAAGTAGTCCTAATTTATTTGTTTATATATTGATCACATTTTTTGATGTATTGATAATATGCCCAACAACCAGTTGCACCTTGATGATGAATAAAGTTTATTCAGTTTAATTCAATTCAAGGCACAGGCTTATCTGTCTATATAAGTCATTGCATAGGAATCAAAAATAGGTCACTCAGAAGTAGACACGTAAGTTGCATGAAATTACTCAGTGCAATCCGAAAATCAAAAGGACTGCTTGCATGACTTCGACAGAGCAGTCTCACACACACACACACACACACACACACACACATCCACATACACTCACTACTATGGAGAGGCTGCACCCAAGAGACACTTTGTCCACTGACCACCGCCTCTGGGTCACCGTTACTATAGAGACTCTGAGTATGTCTGACTGCATAGCAACCTTGGACACAGCAGAGCTTTGCTAATGCATGGAATTTATACCTAAGCTCCCCGTTCTCTCCTACTCTTCACTGAACTAAATTAATCAAGGCCTGTTTCTTTATCTTGTAGTTTATATTGTAATATTCTGATCACTGTACCTGTACCAGTGTGGTATACTTTGGTGATAAGTGAACTGTCATCATTGTAAACCTGTGTGTATTTTGAATATTTTGTCAGGGATATCATGACAGCACTTGATTGCAAGAACCTCTGTGTGTGTGTGTGTGTGTGTGTGTGTATGTGTGTGTGTGTGTGTGTGTGTGTGTGTGTGTGTGCGTGCGTGCGTGTAAATCTCTCACAAAGATACACAGAGATACAGTTGTCATTATAGTGAGGCTGTCCCCTCTCCAGCTGTTTATAGTTCCATTACTAAATGATCCCTCGCTCAGACTGACACAGCTCTGTCCTCCACTCTGCTTGTCACTCAAACCTAATGCTGCCATGGTAACGGAGAGATGGGCTGATGAGGGCATTGGGTTGGGATTTTTTTTTTTTTTAACTACAACTTGACATCCATCTGTTTCATCATAATCCCCATTGAACCTCAATGCATGCTATTGTAGATGACTTGTGAGGCCTAGTTTAAGGGTTTTCTCTGGTAATATGATAACATCAAAACAGAACCTCTGCATATAATTTTCATCCTGTAATACTCAATGGTCTTCAGGGACAGGGACATATAGAGCTAGAGATCATGCAGGCCATTGATTGGTCAAACACAATCGCCACAGTATCGTCACTGGATTTAGACAACCGGCATTTTGGAAAGAAAACAGCAGCTTGCTAGAATTGCTTTAGTCGTGACTGCATAGATATGTACAATAGCATTGTAGAACATACATAGTGCACTACATGCCCAATAGATGCCATTTGATGTTCAGCCACAGAATAGGAGCGACTCCTGTTTTTGTTGTATTTTAGCGTTAACAAAGTTTGTACTCAACATCCTCTCTACTTTCACTAGAATTATAGGCACAGTATTGAAACACTCAGGTTTGTATGGGTCGCTTGCCGTTTTTACTGCGGGCCGCTGTGTCTTGTGCTTAATAGAAGCCGTATGAGGTAGACAAATGACAATGCCATGCACATTTTAACATAAAGATAAGCTGTAGGCCTGTTTTTTAGTTTTGTGTCAAAGAAAATTAATTAGCAAATTTTGAGCAGTATTTTACTATTTATGCCCATCACTAAGCACCACCCACAATCTGCGGAGAACCGCGCCTACTTTCACAGGTACAGTTAGGCAATGGGAAATGGACACAGGACACAGGTACTTGACTAGTATAGATAGTTCTGAATTCAGATTAGTAACCGCACCATGCCATACCACACTGTCCAGTTGAAAAGTGCTATTAGGGATCTATTATGCAGTACAGTACAAGTTCTTTAACTGTTTGGTTCTTATTATGGGTATATTGCCTTGTTTTTAAAGTGTGTAACTGTGTATTGCCTTGCTGCCCCCAAACAGAAAGTGCCCTGAGGGGTTTGACTGTTTGAAATTGGGAAGAAACCCGAACTATGGCTACACAAGTTTTGACAGTTTCGGCTGGGCCTTTCTAGCTCTCTTCAGGCTAATGACACAAGACTACTGGGAAAACCTCTACCACCAGGTAGCCTACCGCTACCGCAAAACTGCTTGTGTATGTGTTTAAGACTGAGTGGAAAAGATCTGAAGTCTGTTCAATACACAATGACTGTGATCAATTGAATATAGTTCAGTTCAGTCACCCATGTTTATGTTGATTGTATGCAGTGTTTAATATCCTGCTCCTCCCTCTGCTGGCAGACTTTGCGCTCAGCTGGTAAGACCTACATGATATTCTTCGTGCTGGTAATCTTTCTGGGTTCATTCTACCTGGTGAACTTGATCCTGGCTGTGGTGGCCATGGCATATGAGGAGCAGAACCAGGCCACCATCGCAGAGGCTTGGCAGAAAGAGAGACAGTTTCAGCTGGCCATGGAGCAGCTTCGCAGAGAGCAGAGGGTATTACGCAGTTTGTATGTAAATGTGTATATACAATTTGAAATTAATTTATAACCATTTTGGTAAATTGATTCTTACAAGAACTAGATGTGGGTTAACAAGAAAACATGCACCTATGGGCCTGATTAGGCTGCTTTTATGTAACACTCATCCATCACTGGCTTTTACTGGAATATTTTAATCAGACTATATTTGAGGTAATATTAGAGGAAAGAGTGCTCTCGGTGTCTGAGCCTGATTACCGAATAATCAAGTCAGTGGAATTTAGACAACATACAATTTGAAATAGTAATTTTGTATCCTTCCGGCCAGGCTTTAGCAAAGCGAAACAAGGAAGCCGAGCTGACTCCATTTCAAGAGATGTCTCCATCTCCGTTCCATTGTAAAGACTCCAGAGAGCACCAATCCAGATCTAGATCCTACAGAACCATGTCAGAGGAAACAGAAGAGGATGTACCCAAGTTTGAACCACCTGATGAGAAGGTATGATTTCTAAAAGATAAGATTTATGACAGTCCTGAACAGACTGGCTCTTATTAGGGGTATAGACACTCAACTCCCAATTTCCCTTTATTCCTCTCCCATTGCCACCTTGCCTATTTCTATGCAATTCCACATCCTTTTTTTTGTTAATTATTTCTTTCCGTCTCTGCCTTCTTCTCCCCATTCTCTTTCTTTTCCCCCAGCCAGTGCACCCACTCCTGGCCACGCTCTCCGCCCATCCTCTGAGCACGCGTCGGGGCAGCAACAGTAGCATTTTCACCTTCCGTCTGCACAACAGCTCCGAGGCTGATGATCACACCAGCATCCATGGTGAGGGACGGAGTCGGGCGGGCTCCACAGTGGCACCATGGCACAAGCGCCGCGCAAGCAGCATTAGGAGCAGCTCTCAGGTTTTTATACCCAGCTTTGCCACCAACGGCCGGCTTGAACTTTTGCCAGACCACAATGGAATAGCTGGCATTGGCCCGCGCACGCCTACCTTGCTTTCTGCCCCCAGCATGGAAAAGGTCAAAGAGGTCAGTGGGGTGAACAGGCACAAAGCATATTGGTCAATAGCAGTTCTAGTCTTGCTCAGTGATACTAATTCTCAGTGGTGGGAGGATTTATTTGTATGGTCACAAGTGATAATAAAAGGTATTGGAAGTCCACATAAGGATAGTTTTCAGGGAGTCCTGCAACCGACAGTTGTAAACTGCCGGTTCTTGAATTATTAGGTAAGGTGATCTGTGGTGGTGGAACCCAGTAGGAGTAACAGTCAGTAGTAGCAAATGCAGTCAGAAACACTTGTGGTCAGTAGTCATTGTAATAAGTGGTGTTGGTGGTCAGTAGTGTTAGTGGGCATTGGGTAGGCCAACTAGAGCCACTAGAACGTTTTCACACTTGGCCCAAATACTCAAATCCGTACCCAGGATGGATTCTGCGCTCATTTGCAGTAGGGCGTTATCATCACAGGCTTGTTTTTACTATAAGAAAATAAGAAATATGATAACCCTACATGACATTGAGAAACTAGTGCATGCTTTCATAATCTCTAGATTGGACTATTGCATTGAGTTGCTGGCTGGCTGCCCTGCTGTGTCTTTAAGGAAGCTTCAGCTAGTGCAGCAGCCTGTGTCCTTACCAGGAAAAAAAAGTTAGTGCATATTACCCCAGTCTTATTCAAGCTACACTGGCTGCCTATTTAGTTCCACATTAACTACAAACTCCTGCTTATGATGTTGAAAGCTCTGAATGGTTTAGCTCCGGCATATCTTGCTGATCTCCTGAAGCAGTATAGCCCACCCCGAGCGCTTCGCTCGGCTGAGGCGGGCCTAAACTCTGAAATAGTCTTCCAGAGAACATTAGGAACACCATCTTAATTGGTGTTTTTAAATCCAGATTTAAAACATACTTGTTTAACTTAGCCTATTCTTAATATCTGGGTCTTTTATCTTGTTAAATGTAGTTTTCATGATTCTTAGTAATTCTCATAGATTTAATAATTAATTAGTCAATTCATTAGTGATTGTACATTGGTTCTTTAATGTGCTTCATCATAAATACTTTGTTTTGACCTTCTAATCTTCTGTATGTAAATCACTTTGAGGTTTTGAACTCAAAATAAAGTGCTATATAAATAAAGATGATGATGATGATTATTATTATTACTTGAAGCAAACCCCAGATCAACATTTTCAAGTGAACCAGATTTAGGTTACCTGGACCACAGTCGGGTTTGAAAACAGCTTTCACACTTGATCAAACGTAGTGAGCTTTAGGTACAAACCGCCTTGTGGCTGTAAAAAAAGTGCAAGTGAATAAAACGTCCTAACTTACAAATCTGTGATCTCTGTTTGCGAACTTGTGGGTAAAATAAACAAGATGGACAGCACTATTAAATAGCACAAAAATAGATTAACAAAAATAGATGTTTTTGTTAATCGATAAGAGGATCTTGGAATCAATACAATCTTATTATACATTGTTATGTACAAGCCAGGAACCATAAACATAATCATATTCTGTTGTGTATGCACAACATGTGTCTTGAGTATACACCATGTGTATGGTGACTAACAGGAGCTGGTATCTTCAGAAGACCAGGCTAATGAAGTCCCTAAACCCATGCAGGAAGTGCAGGTGGACCCTCTGCCCCCTTGCAGGAAGCGAGGACTCAGCTCAGTCAGCTTCTTCAGCGATGTCATGGACGGTGGGCCACAACTCTAGTTCTTTTCTTTTAGTCTCATCATTCTCTAGTTTCATTATCCTTTGACAACTAGGAGCCATGTTGTTCAAATGTCAGGGAACTGCATATTAGAGCCTAATTATTCCTGAACATTTGAGAATGGAGCCATATTGTTGGTGAATTTTAATTTACAATGAACATATAACATTTCAAAAGTGTAGGCCAAAAGGGAGGACATTCCTGTAGGAATAACATCTTTTCCCATTGCACAACTGTGACTTACAGTAGCCAAAATATTTAAGACAAAAATCTCCTTTTATAGAATACCTTCCAGTTACTATTGAGAGTCCAGTGTTATGATGGTATGTGTTTCAATGCTTTTTGGAAATTAATCCAGATCAGCAAATCTTAACAACCATAATTGTTCATCTCTTCATCTCAGAACTGGAAGAGGCTCATCAGAAGTGCCCTCCTTGTTGGTATGAATTTGCCAAGAAGTACCTGATATGGACGTGCTCTCCAGCATGGCTATCGCTGAAAGAGTTAATGAAGGTCATGGTGATGGACCCTTTCCTGGACCTGGCCATTACCATCTGCATCGTGCTCAACACACTCTTCATGGCTCTGGAGCACTACCCCATGACTGATGAGTTCAACGGCATGCTGAGCGTGGGGAACCTGGTGAGAATGCACCATACATAACGTTATAAAGCTTCTGTTATAGGACTTCTGTATAGGACCTCTGGCTTAAAAGGTCATTTAAATAAACCGAGTACATTTCAATGTCTGTCATACAGCAAGTTTCTGCACTAAAGTCTGTAGTTCCACCAATGTTGTATAAGTACCCAACAGTCATATTTAAGTAAAAGATGCCTTACTAGGAAATGACTCAAGCTAAGGTTAAAGTAACCCACAAGAAAACTACTCCAGTAGAAGTTTTAAAGTATTGGATATTGTTTGTACTAAAGTAACTGGGTAGAACAAGTTGTTTTACATGTTTTATCAAAAAGTGTTCTTACAAACTGTGAACTAAAAAGTCCAGTCTGTCATCTTCTTGGTAATAAACAATAATGTGTTGTTATAGTAATAAAACTATTTAACAAAATACACCTGAAAGCAAAAGCAGTTTTGAAGGTTTATTTTTCTGTTGCTGTCTGTATCAGTATGGACTCTGGTAGGATTTTATTTTTTATATTGCTGTGACTTCTTATGAAAGCCACACCTATTACAGTCATTTAAGCATGGACCAAATAACTTTACCTGTGTCAGATATAAAGGATTGAAATGAAGTGGGCTTCAAACAACCATTCATGCAGTGCAAGCTGGTTATAACCATGCTAACGGTAGCTAATTCAGTGGGAGGGCGCAAATAGCAGCTACTTCATTTATAGCAGCTACTTAATTTAGTTAAAAAAATCAGTGAATGAAGCAATGTGCGTCTTCGCATGACTGTTTCTGGTGATGGCAGTCATTTCCTTGGAGTTTTCTCTGATGAGGTAAAATGTAGTGATGTGTTGTTCGCGAACGAGTCGGCTCTTAGAGATGAACGTTGGAAGCTGAATCGCAAATCTGAATTGCCGTTTTGCTGATTGGACAGCCGAGAAACAGCCAAGTGTCATCAGAATTTATTTTATTTTATTTTATTTCCCTAAATGAGAATGGGCAACACGAAAGAATTAATATTGCAGTATGTAACAAATGTGTCTGGGGAAATTTATTGGTGTAAAAGTTGCCAAAAGTTTGCTTTTAAAAATGTATCAATAGTAAAGTAAAAGTTAAAGTTGACAAAAACATTCATACTCGAGTAAAGATTCCCAAAACGTACTTAAATACAGCAATGAAGTATTTCACCACTGATTTCCACTGAACATGTTATGACATCGGGGAAGAAGAGGCGTGAGCAGGAAGCATTTTAAAATCAGGAAAATGCTCTTTATTTGGTAAACACACTCTTACAACACAACATGTAGCTTGGTGGTAAGCCTGAGAATTGAACTAGCATAGGGAAAGCCGGCAGGGGTTAACAAAGTCCGCCGATGGTGGACACATATAACGTGCTGGCTCAACACAGGCCAGCACGGACAACAAATCCCACAATTCCCCTCTTTGCACCGAACACTCATTCCAAAAGAACAGGGAATTCTTCGACACAAATAACAGGCGGTCGCGGGGGCTCACGGGTATACAAATGTACACCGTGCAGGCACCGCAACGCTACAGGATTATCCCCTAGTTAAAGTTTTATTCAAGGTGTTACTTGTTTTAGATTTTATTGTCATTTAACAAAATTAATGAAACAGATCCTCAGGCATAGATGCTAGTGTCTGAATATTGTGATTATTAGCACTTGTTGTTCCTCTTTAGGTGTTCACTGGGATCTTCACGGCTGAGATGGTGTTAAAGCTCATCGCTTTAGACCCATACTATTACTTCCAGCAGGGCTGGAACATCTTTGATGGTATTATCGTTAGCTTGAGTCTGATGGAACTTGGCCTGTCTAATGTTGAGGGCCTATCGGTGCTCCGTTCATTCAGGCTGGTAAGGTCACATCAGAGCACTGAAAATGCTGTGAATTAGAATAATTAAATATACTAATGCTAATGCTGAAATTGGTGAACGTTTCTCACACATTCTGAAAGGTATACTATGATCACAATGCAGAACAATTTCAATACAGGCCATTAAATGTTTAGCTAAGTACATTCATTGCTTTAAGCTTTTATTATTAATAGTTTGGTCTTTGAGGTCATTATCACAGTATTTTATTTACTACTGGGTATTTTGACGTTCCAACTTCTAAAGGTAAACCATACATACCTTTATACCTTGAGTTATTTGTGGTTTTATTATTTATTATATTATTATTATGTGGTAATACAAGAGTGCTCTTTTCAGCTGAGAGTCTTCAAACTGGCCAAGTCATGGCCCACGCTCAACACCCTGATAAAGATCATCGGCAACTCTGTGGGTGCCCTGGGCAATCTGACCCTCGTCCTGGCCATCATCGTCTTCATTTTTGCTGTAGTGGGCATGCAGCTGTTCGGGAAGAACTACCAGGACTGCGTGTGTAAGATCAGCACAGATTGCACGCTGCCACGCTGGCACATGAAGGACTTCTTCCACTCGTTCCTGATTGTGTTCCGCGTGCTGTGTGGCGAGTGGATCGAGACCATGTGGGACTGCATGGAGGTGGCCGGCCAGCCGCTCTGCATCCTTGTCTTCATGCTGGTCATGGTCATTGGAAACCTGGTGGTGAGTTGGAAGATTATTATTAGTATGTGTGGATGGCAAGATCCATGATCCTTTAGAGAAATTTTATTTGGTTATAAGGTAGGCAGTCTCGATTGGTTTGAGCTTTTCCTGTGTTCCCAAAGTTAATAGCTGTCAAAAGAAAAACTAGATTTGTATTAGAAGTATAGATCTGCCCTTAAGCTCTGAAGAGGAAATAATCAGTAAACAGACTTGTTAGGCTTACATAACAAGAGCAACCTTAGCTCCCAAGTGGCACAACAGAAAAGCATTCACCCAATTGTCGGGCGATTGTGAGTTTGAATCCCGATGTGGCCGGGAGTCCAAGAGAGCATAATTGCCCCTGCTCTCTGGGTGGGAAGGATGGCATTACTCTCATTACTCTCTCTCCCCTGTCGATCAGAGTGACACAAGCCAATCGGGGGTGTCTGTGAGCTCATGTATACAGAAGAGGGCAGTCAGTGCTGTCCTCCAAGTGTGTTCAAAAATTATGTGGATGCCTGGCTTCATGTGTCTTGGAGGAAGCCTCCCAGCTCTGTCATGCGATAGGGGAGAACTAAATTGTGAGAAAATAGGGTAAAGAAAAACAACACAAAAAGAGCAACTCAAAATGTGTGACTTTGTTGCTTCATGGAATATGAGTGTTATTACTTAGATTAGGTAGGGTAAAACATGGTAATACTGAGGTCATCAGCATAACTAATCTGAACTAGCTTCTCTAAAGAGGTCAGGGTGTAAGTGAAATTACTCTGACACGTACAATACATGCACACGCTTTGCTACATCTTATAGAGGCTATGACTGTAAACATTTGATAACAGAAAAATGAGGTCCGTCCGTCATTTGCCATATAGCTATATAAAACTGCTTCTTTGGTTATTTGTCTACAAATTTTTTTATTTCCAACATGCAACATAGAAAAAATGTATCATGCTGACATTCATTCTGTTCTCTATAATGCAACATAGGAAGAATTCATGAAGATATAAACTAGTTTTGAGTGACTCAACAGCATGGACGTCATTTTAGTATCATGACTGATGTCTAAGTGAGCTAAGTGCTCTCAGCTAAGTGCTCAGGTAGGAAGAATGGCTATGAAACAATTCAAGGATAATTCTAGTCTTCTAATTGTGGATAGTTGCATAAGAAAATATTCTCCTTTGAATATTTCAGCCATTTTCAGCACTATTTAGATACAATGAGATATTCCTTTTAATAAAAAGTTTAATTTTGGCTATTTTTGGCAGTTTTAAAGTTTCTGAAATATTACCTTGTCATCTCTGCTATTAAATGCCATTCATTACTCTATGCCTGCTACATAATTTGTGAACTTCAGTGATCTTCTGTGACTAACTGTCATGCTTTGAAGACGGGAGGCTGGACACACACGCAAAGCCGCTTAACAACATATTTACTGAGAACATTTATACATACAACTACAAATACATAGACAGCATGACATGAACATTGAACGACAACACTTACCTTATCCTGCCCTCCCCAACATGATCTGGAGAAATGTACAAGCAGAGCAGCTTATGACCATTTCTCAGAGCAGCAGATGACAGTCATTTCCATGAACTTTATATAGTGATTTTAGCTTTTCAGTTCATCTATATACCTTAATAATATAGTGCATTTATGTATAGCTGTGTAAAAGTACGTATAGTACAGCTGGTGGCTTTGAGTTTGGGCATGAGAACTGAAACATGCATCGCTTATTTGAACAGTTATTGTATGAGATGTGTGTACTTATTTCTCATCTTTTTCTGTCGTAGATAATAGAAAAAAAATTAAAATTGACTCTGTTCTATTGGACACTGTTAAAACTGCAGTCATTGCCTGGGATTGATAACTGGTTAAATAGGTTTTGTGTTTATAACTGGCGTCAAGATTTCAATATTATTAGAAGCAATACATTGCTTTGGTTTGTTAATATTTATGTTAATTAGTGAATGTTTCTTTGTTGAGATCACACCACATAAACCTCAGGAAGCGATTTGTTACTATAATGAATGTTGCTTGCATAGTAGAAAGTAGAATAGTTTTGGCAACATCTTAAAGGTCCTATATCTTATTACTTCAGGCATTGTTATATTATATCTGAGTGTCTATGAAACACATCTCAATTATTTTTACTCTGAAAATCATGCCTTTATATTTTGAATAAATTGTTGTAGAGTGCCTTTTTCTGCCTCTCCTACTCACAGCTTGTTTTCCCTGACCCCCACACCAGTAATTAATATTCATAAAGCAAACCCCTTAATTTTCAATAATATTCATTAGCTACTACTAGATACTTAGCTACTACTAGCATACTAAATAGTACGTAAAAATAGCTGTTTCTTTATAGAGTGGAGTAGCTTTCTACTTAGATCGATAGTGTGCGGTTTGGGACGAACTCTGTTTTGTCAATTGTGCTATAGGTTGATTGGCTGCCATGGGCCAATCACAGTGAGTAATTCATATATACGTCATGTGACACACTCCCTTGTGCTGTAAGTTAATTGCAGCCATGGACCAACTACAGTGAGTTATTCAAATGAATCTCTCATGTGATGTAGATAAAACCGGTGATTCTAAACAGCATCTAAAAATGTGGAGAGTTTTTGTCAACGTTGAACTAAAGAAACTGCGCTAGGTATAGATTGCAACTCCTTACTATGGAAGCCCTGAAGGGTGAGGTGAAAAAAAAATTATTGCGTGTTCCCGAGTCAAATTTCCACTTTATTTTTCATTTTTTGCTTTGTGTAACGCGACAAAAACAGCATCAGCCAGATTTATCCATCTAAGGGAGTCCACCCAGTCCCTTCAGTCCCACAGCCTCCACTGTGATGTAGCATCATGATCCTGAAAGTGTCGGTGTAGCTGTGGCTGTTATACGCAAGCAGTTACACACCTGATTCCAGATTAAGACACTTTGTATGCCACACTGATTGAATTTGTAGAATTAGCGAGGTGTGTAACTGCTTGGTTGGATCACTAGACTGCACCCACAACGGTGCTTTTGTAAACTACATCCACGCGAACGACACTCACAGCTAAACACCAGCAGACATCTAAGTGTTGTTTTTGTCTAGTTATGTAATGTGCATTATAATGTTAATATTGAGGAGGGTAACAAATTACACCAGAACCTACCAAGCAAAATAATTACCTGTCAATCAGAAGCTATTCAAAAGCTCTTCAAACAACTCAATTCAATTCAATTCAATTCAATTTTATTTGTATAGCGCTTTTAACAATGGACGTGGTCACAAAGCAGCTTTACAGAAATCCGGATGTAGATCTAGATCCCTAATGAGCAAGCCAGAGACGACAGTGGCAAGG
>JAOUQW010000021.1:4679440-4693328 GCA_028565825.1 Olivaichthys viedmensis | reverse complement strand
CTCGACTAGGGTACAGTTAGTTCTGGATCTGGATTTGCTACGACACCCTGCTGTACCGCACTGTCCAGTTTAAAAAGCGCTAATATGTACACTGAGGTGGTTAAGCTGGTGTATGTGTTTACAAGTGAGTGAGGAAAAACATGGGAAGGTATGTGAGGGAATGAGAAAGAGACAGAGAAACGTAGAGAGTGAAATACTCACTGACTAATTTGGAGTGTGTGTATGCCCCTGTCACCTGGACCTTATGGTCTCAGTGGCTATAGTGAGAATTTTGAATGAAAGACTCCTCAGTGTGAGAGAAGGGGGAAAGACGGAGAGAGGGTAGCGAGAGACGCTGGTGTGGAGCGGGAGATGGTGGGATTCTGTGCTCCCCTCTTAACTTTGATCCTGGGGTTTTATGACAGAGCCTCAGGCTGCTGCCCCCATAGAGTCTCTCACACGCACACACACACACACACACACGCACACAAAGTCCAGGGCACGCAGACATGCACTCACATTCATGCAGTCACGTACACAGTCACACACAACTCTTGCACAAATACACACAGTCCCTTGTGTGCAAACATATTGGAGTCCATGTCTGCACAGCTCATATATCTCTGCTAGTCATTCATTTTTAATCACTCTGTCTGATTACTCGTTTGATGTCTATCATGAATAATTTGAATCCCTTCATCAAAATACCTATTTCCACGTATATAATCTTTATCAAGTCTAACAGGCCTTTTCCCATAATGTAGGTTAACGTAAATACTGAATTTATGTTCATGTTGATGTGCTTTACCTGGAGATGGCCAAGGAAGTACTGCACATGCATTGTAACTTAGGTGGGCCTCCTCATTATGACATATGTACATTATACATATACATAAGCGGGCATGCAAAAACCAACCAAATGTGTCATCCATCCTTTCATCAATTCAGCCTCCCAGTTCCTCTGTCCTCACCTGCGCAGGGTCCACATCGTTGAGCATAACGATGGACGTGCAGTGATAGTCCAGCACCAGCCTCCAGAAGTCTTTCACTGTGTTTGGCAAGGGATGCTGGGTAACAATAAACGCAGAAGGCTGCTTATAGCTCTGTTGAGTGAGAGAGAGCGAGAGAGAGAGAGAGAAGCAACAGAGGTACAGATATAAAGATGCTTTGAAGAATGAAATGGATCATGTCATCTTAAGATGAATATCTTGAGTAATGTGTTTAGATTGCACACAGTACTCCCAGTATGCCCATCTTACAATGGCAGCAGTACAGGATGTATTCACGATCTATATTAAGTTAATCAATAAGACAATCTCGCTAAGTAGGCCTTTTAAAAACTTGACAAAATATTAAGAGAAAAAAAAAATCAATATTGGTTAACAACAGTAGGCACTGAATGTTATATAGTGACATGAAGTGAAGGATCGCAGTGGCCCATGAACTGCGAAAATGGCTTTCTTGAATTGGCCAAGTAACACAGAAGGGTACATCTCATTTCCTATTAATTCATTTGATGTTACAGAACATGTGACCAATCATATGACTAGCTCTGATTTGGTAGTTTATATAGTCATGTATGTTTGTCACAATCGTTGCCAATTCCCACCCACTAACTAATTGTCCCCTATTACACAACCTGGGAAGGTGAGGGCTAACACGTGCTTCCTCCGAGACCTGTGAAGCAACTGCATCTTTTCAAACTGCTGCTTATGCATTGTCGCAGGGCAGTTGATCAAACCTGGAGAGGAACGCTAATTGCCCTGCTTTGTGTACATTAGCTCACACACGCCTGTGATTGCATCGTGTAACTCTGATTGACAGGGTAGAGAGTAATCTCATCCCTCCCACACAGAGAACAGGGCCAATTATGCTCTCTTGGACTCCTGGCCATGGACGGCTGTGGCACCACCGGAACTTAAATTTGCAATCTCCCAAAGGGGGCGAAAGCTTGGACAGTTTTCTAATGTATGTTTTACAATTGACATACAACTGGTTGTCAAAACAGTATTTTCACTGAGGTGAATATCGTTTAGTGTTTCATGCTGTTGTCACTCGTTTTGAAAGAAAGAAGTGGAAAGTTAGATGTTTAAGTGAGAGTTTCTCACATCCATGAGTGCAGCGTTGATGTAGTTGCTGCTCTCTCCATCAATGGTGATGAGGAAGGGAAGGCAGCGGTCGGGCGGCAGCACGTCCATGCACCGGTTCTTCTCATGGTTTCGTGGCAGCAGCGCAATGCTGCAGTCCTCTACACGCAGAGTGGGGGTCACCATGTTCAGAGTCTGTCACACACACACACACACACATGCACACAAATCATATTAAAATTGATATATACTTTATTTTATACTTATACTTGCACAGTAGCTGCATTTAGTTGAGGGCCTGTTTGCAAGAACATTTCAGTTTCTCAACTCATGCCACTGAGTGATGCTTTTGGAGTTAGTATCATGCCATTATAAAATTTAATTTAAATGCAAAAATCTGAATTTGAATGCTATTATTTTGAATTTGTTTCATACCATATCATCTAAAATTTTGAACTGAAATTGAATTTCGTGATTTGCAAAAGAGCAATCTAAAATCTGAAACTGAATTTCACGCTTAAGGTTGTACGATTGAATGCTTTGAATTTCAAAATAAAGTACCCGTATAATCAATTTCTAAAAAGCATTTAGTCTCTCTATTAATTCACATTTTTAGATTCGCTTTAAAATAATATCCTGGTAACTTGCAGGCAAAAGCAGTCGAACACACAACACCTCTCCCCTCTTATCACACACACTGAAGCATATTGCAGAACAATAAATGCGAGTGAGACCGTGGACGCGAGATATTCCCAGCCAAGATTCACGATATAAAAAACATTTCTCCCCACTTTTAATATAGCGAATAACAACGTAAACATTCTAACGTTTTAAATAAGATTTATTTGGCTGTAGTATTAATGACATAATGAAAAGTATGTCACTTAGCTGGTTAACATTAGTTAGCCAAAGCTATCTAGCTAGTTTCAACTTTAATTTGCTCAGAAGGAATTCAGCCATAAATGTTATGCGGCTGTCGAAACTTTAGCTGCTATCTGGCAGTTTAAAAAATGTTGGTAATAGTTTCATAACCATAAATGATCTGGGTGTAATAGCGAAGCGCAATAGTAACATTGTCATCTCTAGCCAACGTTAGAACGAGAAACGTTTTTCATACCATAAATTCAATTTCAGTTTTAAAATTTAATTTCAGATGGTATGTTACAAATTCAAAATAGTAACATTCAAATTCAGATTTTTGCATTTAAATAAAAATGTCTAATGGCATGATTCATAATTCGATCAATAATCATTAACAGAGTATAAAATTAAAAAGACAAAGAGTCTTTTTATTTATAAGAGTTGCACTCCATGAATCTTGAAACTGTGAACTGCAAACTCCAATTAAAGATGGTGGTGTAAATAACCTGTTCTCATGAAAGATTTGTATGAATTGAACCCGAGATCACTCGGGTGATCTGGTTGGATTTCGTTTAATTTCATATTAATTAAGTAATACCACCAGCTAACCCCTTCCGTAACCCTAACCTTATAAATTTTCATACAAATTAATGCAAATTGTTGCAAATCTGCAGACATGAGACCATGTTGGTGTAAAAGTGTTTCACAGATAAAGACAATAGCTGAATTAAGCTTTTTTGTGTGTGTTCATTCCCAAACTACACTGAATCCTCTCCCGTCCTACCCTAAACTCCTCTTTGATTGGACTGGAGTTGGTTTGGGGATCCAATCGGTTCATGTCGTAGTACACTGAGCGAAGCTGGTTGGCGGGAATGGTGGTGTCGCCACAAAGACACGCCTCCAGAATAGCATCATGAATAAAGACATACTGCTCCTGAAAGAACAAAAAAAAGTACAATTAAAATATTTCAGTAACCAATCACCATCTAATTAATTCAGTTGTAGAATCAGTATCTATAATATATAAAAATTCTAGTATAGATGGTTGATGAAAAGTAAGGAATCTTAATTAATTCTCACTGTTGGTATGTCCAAAGAAAAAATATCTTAAGAAATGTTTATTCAGTTGTTTAGGACATTGAGTAAAAAATAAAAGACTTTGTTGTCAAATTTAACTACTAAACTGGAGTCATTCTAAAACACACATCATAGTAAGAAGTGCCATGCTGTAGCCTGCGAATTCCCATGAATCTATGAAATGGGGTTTCACAGTAAATGGGAATCGGCACGATACTGTGTGAATTTCTTTTACCTTGGCAAATGTTGGTTCTTGCTTGATCTTTAATGTTAATGACCATGAGACCTTTTTTGTGCAAATGCTCTTTCTTTGCTAAAGTCCTGTTCTTGCGTGAAGACACAGTGTTGACTGGGAAGCAATTTTCATCAAGGAAATCAAATTGAGAGGAAGCCAATGTGCATTTTGTCAAATACTATCAACTTAAAATAGTTCAGATTTATTCTTAACATGTCAGCGGAGGCAGGATATGTGAGGTCACATCCCATTCCTCCTTACAAGAACAGACGATTCAGTGCTTTGATGGAAATCACTGTTGAAGTGACATTTTGAGACAATCTGGCCTTGTCACTTTTGACTAAATCGTGACACAGGGTCAGTGCTTCCATGATTAACGCGCCTGCTATTGTGGCTAATGATCTTTGACCTTTCTGTTGCCGTGACCAATTAGAGCACAGCTGTGATCTCAATCAACCTCAAAACAACAACCGAAAGTGTTTTTGAATGAGTGTTCTTTTGCTAATGAGACAGCATTTGCCATCAGATTTGCAACACAAATTGCTTTCCGTTGTCGCAAATTAGCACTGACAGTTCAAACATGAGCATAAAAAGGTAACAAGCGCCCGCAGGGTGACAGGCAATGCCAACACGCACAAACACCTGCGAGGGAAAATGCATGCACACACATGTGCACACTTTGAAGGTCACTGAACTTGTGGAAAATGAATCAGAGAAGCTTTGCCTGCGTAGTTACTCAAACCCCAATCCAGATGTCATCTATGAAACATTTGCCCATTAAATCCAATGATGCTTGTGATCTAAACAGAATTACAGGGAAATGGTGCATTCAGCTAGTCTACAGCTCAGTCCAGATGGTCTGTGTTCAGAAAAGCAGAGAGTTCTTCAGCGCCGCTGCAGCATAAAATCGTCAAGAGCGGTAAAAAAAGAAAGGAGCCGACTCGCAGTAACATTTGCCCGTAGTTATTCCCGCTCCTTTATGGCACTTCTAACCACCTGATTTGTGTCACACTCTTAAGTCTTGATTGGCTCTTAAACAGGCAGGAAGTACGACTGAGGGTGTTCTGGTGATTGTCTAAGTAGAGACACGTTGGTTTTAAATAGGCACAGGGCATGAATGGATAAACACATGCAGTTTACAGACTATTTCAGATGCTGAAGACTTCCCTCGAATTCACATAAGCACTCTCTTGACTTCCCTACATTTTCCTCACCCTCTCTCTGTCTTAGTTTATATCTTCTTTCTCTTCCCTTCTCTGCCGTTTCCCCATATTTCTGTCTTGTGCTCTCCATCATCTTTATATAGACGCCATAAGATAATGGTTAGAAAGTTCAAAGGTCAGTGGGTAAATTAGTACCTCAGTCTGGACCATGTTGACCCGGCGAGATCGCAGCTCTCGAACGCAGTTATAGATGTCGACCACGCCCTCCCTCTCAGCCATGTCCAACATGATGTCAATCACAATGAAACAGCCCGTTCTCCCTGCCCCCGCACTGGAAAGAAGCCAATCACAATATCACTCTTTAATGCACCATATAGGAAGATTTATGAAAACAAAAAAGATGCGATGAAGATGAGAAAAGAGGAAGACAAATGCAAACACAGACTGCTGAACTTGAACCCACTGTTGAACCCATTCTGCTAAATGTGGATTAGCATAAATCAGTTTCAGTCCTGGAGGTCCACATCACCACACAGTTCAGTGCCTTCGCCTCTGTTCCTGGATCTAACACACCTGACTCCTTAATGATCATCAAGTACCTCATTAGCTGAGTGGGGTGTGGAAAGCAATAAAATGTGTGCTGACATGGCCTCATGGGACAAGTACTAAAGACAGTGGTTACTTTTCATCAATTAGCTAATCCAATATTTCGGTGAAGGTTTTCATTCATCTAGATTTTGAACATCTAGTAGTAGTAAGTCAAGGCAACTGGACTTGTTTTATAATCCTGAAGACTTACTGTCCAGCTGACTTACTACTACTAGAAAATGGACTAATACTTTGACAAAAACACCTCTCCATGATGAGAGAGTGATGTGCTACCTGCAGTGAACCACAATAGGACCGGCGTTGGCGGCTGACTTGGCTTTGACCCTGCGGATAAAGCCCAGCAGGCCTGTAGCGTGATATGGCACACCGTGGTCCGGCCAGCCTGTAAAATGAAACTGCTGGATCTCGCGGATCTCGTGGGCCCCCCTCTGCAAAAAATCCACCAGAAATCTAGTTCACCAAATTGAGTTCCTGTTTACATGCTAATATGCATAGCCTCTCTTATGCTAACCAATGCCCTTGACAACTCGCTAACATTAACAAGTGTTTCATCATTTTTATCCTTCCTGAATATGCAAAAGACATTAGGTGGAAATGCCAGGTCATCTTTGTATCAATCTATTCTGAGACTCGGAGGAAGATTAGAAATTAATGAACGGGGAAAATACTTTGTGGTGTGCAGTCACCCTTCTCTAAAGGCATACGAGATAGGACATATGTGATTTGATAAAAGATGAGTATGTCTAGTTGCATTTGCTACAAATTCATAAAGCGAGTACACTGCTCATACTGTCGCGTAGGCGTATTGTGGCAGTAGTTAACTTCTTGAATGGCCTCTCACTAAAGCTTTTGTGTCAGGGTTTTTTTTCTCCTACCTTCTCCACGGCGAATGTTCTGATGACATACTCAGACAAGAGCTGGGTCTCTATCAGCGTCACTTTCATATCTCTGTATATCTCTGTGTCATCTGGCCAGTACTTGCAGCATTTCACCTAATGAGATAAAACACACGTCCGATTAAAAGGAGGGGATTAGAGGACTGGAGAACTTGCAGGTTCAGCTACAATGAAAAATACATATTTTTTTTAAATCCGGCATATTTCCTTATGTGCCATTACAATTACTTTATTACACTGAAGCTTTAAAAGTACTCATTTAACTCTTGAATAACTGAATAACAGTATTTTACTAATGAATTAGGTAGAACATTCATTTAGATCACTAATAACTAAATTGGCAGACTATTACTAACTTTCAGACTAGCCTGGTTGAAACACATTAGCTCATTACTTTGTTTAATACTATATCAAATTGTGTGCTTTGATAAATAATCTGTCCAGGGCCATCAATAACAACAATGCAAAAACACTGTACTGGGCACAGAAATAAGCAAGTGTGTCCAGGCAGCTGAACAAGCTTTATTAGAAACCCATTACTCATTGGTAATAATCATATGCACAATTGATCTGAATGTCAGCCTGGCCAAGCCGAAAACTTAGAGCGAAGCAACATAAAAGCTCATGAGTTAGTTAAAATGGCCCATCAGTCTACAGGAACAGAGTTCTTGCTCCAAAAATCACACTAACAGGTTGTAAGCCCATGCTGGCTCAGATCATTTCTGTGCTCAGGTGCAGATGAGTCTGACAGGGCAACTCTTTTTTTGCTTTAATTCCTGCAAAAGCTGCAAATAGATTTCTCAGGTATCGACGAGAACGTAATTCACACTTTAATGCTGTCTCATTCTCACGTTATGCTCCACTAAATGTAATATGACATACAAAACCCTGAACAAGGACCCATTGCCTCTCCTTGCTCCAATATTACACTGAAAAACAACACACTACCATACATGACACGATTAAATCTGTAATTTGAAAGCTGACAATATCGTTACTACATTAGCAGTACAAAACATATTAATATCTAATTTAAACAGCAGTAGCTGGCTTAATGTCTAAAGGTTTTTCTTTTTTTTTTGTACCCGAAACACACAGAGCCATGGCAAGATTCAATCTGTCTCTGGTGGCTCTCCGGCATCATTAAGGCTGGAAATGAGACTGGAGGATGGAGGGACAGTTGAGGAGGAGGAGAGCAGAAGTTGAGGTCCCTTGGTGACACTTGAGATGAGAAATCCACAACCCAAACTGCTCTATCTCAATCTCCGCCAAGATTACATTAGGCCATAGCCATTATATTATTCCATCAATTAAGAGCTGTGTGTGTGTGGGGGGTATGTGTGTGTGTGAGAGGTGGGCGGGTTATGGACCGTGTAGACATGCATGCATGATCATAAATGTTCAAATAAATTGACTTACTAATGCAGTGATGAGTATATCATAGACTACGTGTAGATATTAACACACAACAACATGCACTGCCTCTCGCACATTATATGAGATCTCTATTAGTCTTCTTTCTCTCCCTCTATTCTTGCTTCCTTTTTTCTTTCTTCCTCTCTCAACCTTCCTCTCTCCCCTTTCCCATCTCTCTTCCCCTCTCCCTCTTCCCTGCAGGGCTCATCTGATCTGGCCCTTGTCTCTCTGAGTGTCTGGTGCAGTATGGAGGCAGATGGGTGGTGGAGGAGCACAGCAGTGGGTTTATGGCTCTCTGTGGGGAACCACCAAGCCCCCCTTCCCTTCTCCATGCCCACCTCCAGCAGGCAGCATTAGATCAGTATCACACACAGCAGCCTGGCACTCCCAGCCTGCAGCAGGGCACATCTGCCTGGCCAGTGCACGCCACCCACTCGCCCACGGAGGGGCAGCTCGGCAGCTCCGAGGCTGATGCTGAAGAATTTGGAATAAGATGGCATAAAGATGCTGGTGGAAGATTCACTTTGCTGAACTTTTTTCATAAACCTTTCCTTTGTATTTGTAATTGTTCTGAGCTCACATTGGCAGCGATGTTGCTATTTTCAGGCAGTGTGAACCTCTCATCCTCCTGATGACTCATTAGGAACACAGAGATTTGGATTTCAGTGGTCTGGAGAGCTGGTCATCATGCAAAAGGCCAACCGAAAAGCCATTTCATGCTTGTGTGGTAATGAGCTACATTGATTAGTTCTCACTCAGTTCACTCCAAAATGCATCACTTTACCAGCAAAAGGAGCGCTGCCATCCAATCGAGCAAACTCATTTGAGTTTCAGTCCTTATAGTAAATGCTATGCAAAATTTTGGAGCTTAAGGAACCTGTGGTCATTTTACTGGTTGGAAGTTGTATCGTCTATCAGGAGACCTGTACCATGTTGTAATCTATAGACCCTGTACTCTACTCACCCTTCCAACTTCCACTAGGTTAGTGACCATGACAATGGTCGCTGTGTTCTCCTGCCACACCATCCTCCAGAAGTCGATCACAGTCTCCTGCATGGGTCCTGTGCAGAGAAATTGGTACACATACAGGGTCTCATACTGTATCACAAGATATACATAATAAAGATCTAGACAGCCAACAAAGGGAGCATTACTGAAGCCACACTCCACGGGGAAACATACTGCCCAGA
This sequence comes from Olivaichthys viedmensis, assembly GCA_028565825.1. Classification (NCBI taxonomy): domain Eukaryota; kingdom Metazoa; phylum Chordata; class Actinopteri; order Siluriformes; family Diplomystidae; genus Olivaichthys; species Olivaichthys viedmensis. The sequence continues at coordinate 4,683,814 of JAOUQW010000021.1, read as the reverse complement.
AATAAGTCATGACCTCAGTACTAGTATAAGGTTCTATATGGCATTTTGGTCGAAAATGAGTTAACTACATAAACTTCATCACTGGGGGATACTTTAATCTCCTGTGGTGTTAATGTTTTTGGTGTAATATTTGAAAAAATTAAAAGTTCTATCTCCAAACTCACAGATAAACTTGGTTTAATAAGGTTCTGTCAATCATCATCCAGGATGAATATGCAACATCGGCGATGAAGCCATGGCCAGTCAATATCCACGTTCAATTTATGTGTACATTAGAGCGCAGCAGAAAGCTAATAATGTAGCTAATGTCAGATAACATTAGTCAGCTACATGCAATATTCTTAATATACTGAATCTAACAGTGTAACTGGGACTGAAGGTCAGCTAGCAGATTTGATGAGCGTTTGGAAGTGTGTGTGTGTGTGTGTGTGTGTGTGTGTGTGTGTGTGGTTGCACAAAAACATGCATGCATGTTCTAATGTATTTTAATATGACTATATTGTTAAATGTTTTAAAATGGAATTTTAGTAAAGTAACTTGTTTAGGAATAACTTCAGATTTTCAAAAGTGAAATAGGATTTTAAATGCTAGAGAATACATTCAGAAAAATTTAACTTATTTAAAAGAAAATATGTTCATAATGACAATCTTAATAGACTTAAAATGTCTTTCTCTGCTGAGTTATACCTTTAACTGATTATTTATTGAGATTGAGTGATTGCTTAATGAGAAAGCCAGATAGTATTTGAGTTTACAACATGCACGGGCTAACCTGGGCTATAGCCCAAGGCTCCGTGCAAAAGTGGGGCCCCAAATTAATCAAGACCTATGAATAATATTTTCAGTCCAGCAATCAGAATATTTTCTAAGAAATATTGCCGCCGGCTCGTCCAAGTTCAATACTTCGTTGAAAGACGTGCTTTGATTTGCTTGGTTTTACGTCATATTTGGCTTTTGTTAATTGGTTTAAATTAATTGGTTGCCAATGGGAGGGTTACGAACTCACGCAGGCGCAGTCACGTGAGCTTTGATTTAGCTAGCGAATTGTCATCATGTCAGATACCAAAAAATATCATAGTGGAGCGCAAAAAATAAAAATAAATAAAAGAACAGGAGGAGCATGAAAGGGAAATGCTCAAATGAATTCCAAAACTGACTGGATTTTTCAAATTGACGATGCGACTCCAGCTGCGGTACTATTATCATCAACCTCTCTTCAGACTGGCGCATGCAGTGTGGCAGGCTCATCAGCTAACTGTCACACACACACAGGCAGGACTCGACCACAATTCCCAGAATCCCCCGCGCGACACGAACAACGCACTTCTGCGTTCAAGTTCGCCGCACTTCTAACGAGTGGCGCTCACTCTCATCACACACAGCCACACACACCTGGAGGCGATTACAGGGCACCTTTATAAGCCTCGCGAAGAAGAGCTTCAGTGCTCAGTATACCCTGATGATTATCATTGTACCAAGCGTTTCCCGGACTGCCTACCTGATCTTTGACCCTTTTCTGGACCCCGGACTTCCGACCTTGCCTTTGCCCTTTGGACCCCGTCTGCACATCGCTTGACCCATTGCCTGCCCCTCGACGACGCTTTTGCCAAACCCCCTACAGCTCTCAGAAGCCTGGCTTCTAGTCCCCGGCCCGCACTTGCATCCGCCCAGTGTCAACCCTGACACTAACCTTGCTGAAGTTAAAGTTGTGTGGGCTATGCAGAGGTGAGGTGAGGCCAAGGTGGTGGCATAGCGTCTCTTGTTACTTTGTCAAAATTGCTGTAGTGGTAACCTTGGTCTTTTATTTTTTGCTTCCCATGGTAATCCCTCTTTTCTTTATCTCTCTAATGTGCGCACACACACACACACACACACACACGCTTCTGATAAATAATTTGCTCGCCTTTGCATTCTTGTCTTGTGATGGCAATTAATTCCAACTTTAAACTCTTTCATTGCATATTTCTCTCACTGTTCATAATCTGTGATTCAGTTTCTGTGCTTTAGTTACTGTCCATAAGGGTTGACATTGCCTCTCTGCTCAGTGACTACTTGCTATTTTATGTTATAGTAGCCTTGCTTTATTTCTGGTCGGAGCTCCCCAACAATGGCTCAAGCCCGGTGGCTAAAACCCGATCTTTTGTGACACAGGCAGTGTCATGGCACTGTGAACAGCAAAAGGCACACTGAATCTGACATTTTCAATTCTGATTTGGGCCACTTTCATATGTGCTACTGAAATCCAATACAGGTCTGTGACCTTAGTCTGAACAGGCAGATCGGAATTCATGCAACTTTTACGTCAATCCAACTCCACATTGGTCATGATCTTGACTGAAATGTTGTTTTTGGGTGTCAAATATCTCAAGATTAAGGTACGTTGACTGGAGTCATTGACTGTTATCATATAAACAAACGCCTCACACTGGCTGGCTTTCGCAGGCAGTCAGAGCGAGCCGAGTGTGAAACTTTTCATGCAGCGAGTTACAGATGCATGAAAACAAATTATTAACACAATTTTAACACAACTCGACGCAATCCAACATTAAGTCTTTAAGAAACGTGACAGAATCACATTTTGTTTTTGTTTTCAGCAGAGAAAAACACTATTTATCTTTATATAATGCATTTCTTTATGTATAATCTTAAATAAAAAACTTCATGTCTTAACATCTGAGTCCATATTGTGACCTGTGTGACCTACACTTTCCAATTTATTTTCTTAACTGAACTTCGTCAAATAAGTAGTCAGATCTAGAAGGCTAATGTATCTGGCTGTTAGCAGAGAAAATCGGCTAGCTAACTTAGCTAATGATTCTTTGCGTAACACTAGACAACACATGCACAATCTCAATGCGACACACCTCAACATTTTTGTTATATCTGCATTTTCCTTTTACAGTGCAGAGAGGGAGGACTAATATGGCGGCCAAGTGGCTTCACATTGCTCTGTACATAATGATGTCATCACTGATCTAGATCTACATGTACAGTATATCTATATATATGTAATGTGTTAGGCTCCATGATTTTGTTTTAGGTTCATTATTCAAAATTTTGTGCTCCTGATTGATTCATACTGATCATTCATGATGTATCTGACCTCACAGATCTGAGAATTGAAAACATAAATTCACTGAGGGAACCAAGCAGCAGACAGTGACGTCCATCTCGGCCATTGGTGACCATTAAGCCCCTTCCATTTTCAATTAGGAATCAAATTAATTCTAATTAATATTGTTTTTAATCAAGTACCAACGGTAAAAAAGAAATGACTTGCAACAAATTAATTAGTGTGCAAATCTCAGTGTAAGGGATGGAGCTAATGCATATTACCTGCAGCCAGAGGCAAATTATATTCAGCCAAGATTCGCTACAACCTCCTGATCTTCCTCCAGCTCATAAAAATGTCATTACAAAACAGCTGGGCCGAGTGCTGCCACTCCAGACGCACACACTAACACACGTTTGTACACACAGACTTACGAATTCACAATCATGCATCCACATGCACACACGAGCATAAGTATGTACACACAAACATACTTGAATGCATACACACACAAACACACGTGCATACACCCTCACACTCCTCAAGCTCAAGCTTTCCCTTCCTCTCATTAATCAGCTTGCTGGACTAAAACAGAATGCCAGTTTGCTGAAACTCAGGGCATCTTCCGCCAACCCCGATCCCCATTCCGCCCATGCCTGCCGGCCTGCTGGGAATTTTGGGATTGATTCCTGGCGTGGCGAGTGGCGAAGAGGACATCTGCTACGTAGGATTCAAATGCTACACTGCAGCCTGTCATAACACACTGACTGATCCTGCAAACAACAGTTTGAATCTGAGTAGGACCTAAACACATACTAACATTAATTACAACAACATCAACAACAATTTCCTTGGTGTGGAATCTGGTCAAACGCATTTGCTGACCAACATCATAATCATATGCTTCAGCAGTGGGGGCACATCCAAACGATTGCAGAAAATATTCTATACAGAGTCCAAAGAACATTACTGTAAGCTAAGTAATTTAACGCAACTCTAAAGTACAAAGAAATGACAAGCTAGTACAAGCTGAAATACATTACCAGTCCAAAGTGTGGACACACCTGCTTATAGAGGGGTTTTCTTCATTTTTACTATTTTAGAATAATAATGAAGACATTAGGACTATTAAATAACACATCTAGAATTATGCAGTGACCAAGAAAATTATGCAGTGATTTTAAACAAATCAAAACTATTTTATATTTTGAATTCTTTAAAAATGCTTTGCCCACTCTTGGCATCTTCTCAACGAGCTTCATGAGGGGGCTTCACCCAGGAGGCTTTTCTTAAAGTTCCCAAATAGGCCGAGCAACTTGTTG
>JAOUQW010000021.1:4667197-4678738 GCA_028565825.1 Olivaichthys viedmensis | reverse complement strand
TGTGTGTGTGTGTGTGTGTGTGTGTGTGTGTGTGTGTGTGTGTGTGTGTGTGTGTGTGTGTGTGTGTGTGTCTGTATATGTGTGTGTGTGTGTGTGTGTGTGTGTGTGTGTGTGTGTGAGCGTGTTCTGAATTGTGTTACAGAGCCATGCTCTGCAGTTTGATTTATACAACGAACTAAATAATCAAATTAACACTGCTCAGTGAAGCTGATTGTGGAATTGATTGACTCTTGACAAAGAGAGATGAGCGAGAAAGAGGGCGAGAACAATTCATTTGAGAAAATAAGTGATAGGTCGGCATAATGTGAGATGATCCATTGATTTGGGGAGTCCAACGATGTGTCCCAGACAGTGAGAGAGACTGAATAAGTGAGAGTGAGAGAGACAGAATGAGAGTTCAAAACTGGTGGTAGCTGGTGACTAAGGCACTTTGAGAGTTTATTAAACTTTGAGTATGCCAGGGAAGAAAGTGAGCCAAGGCCAAGGCCACACACACACAGTAAACAAAGTGGTGCGCAGGCCAAGAGCTGGAGCTCGCTCAAGTCAACAAAACAAGGAAGCAAAAAACTTATTAAAGCAACTACAATACATTACTCACAGAAATTCTGGAAAACTATCCAAACTTACACAGGAAGCCCACTGCCGAGGTTATGATTCACTTTAAAGTTTATAAAATTAGTTGTTGTTTTTTTTCTATTAAATCCTCTTAGGGGAAATTATATGGGTGAACAAAAATGGTCACTGTAGCGGTTTTGCTGCATTTAAAAAAAAAAATGGGGAGCTGAAAATCTCATCAGAAAATCTGAATTAGTATTGATTACAGCACAGGCAAGTGTCGTTGCATCATAAAATAAAAAGGGCCTGTCAGGTTCCAATATGCAAATAAAAGCCATACAGCACTGGTTTACCAGGGAAAGGGTGTGGGAGTTTTCAATTTACATATTCATAGAAAGTGGATTTCTTGACAAGGGTAAACTGTAGGTGTCAGGATATGCAGATGGTGTTGGATGCAAGTGCAGGTTTTATTATAAGAACGGGCAGACAAAACAAAGGGGCAAAACAGGAATCGTGGGACAGGCAAGGGGTCAGACGATCTACAAACAGGCATAAGGCAGAGGCAAAGCAGAGTCAGTAACAAGCAAAAGGCCAGAATATCGTAAATGGCAATCGGACGTAATAAGGCTCGGTAACATCACTGAACGGGTCAGGAGCGCGATTTTGCAATGAGTGCATGTTTGAGCTGTGTATATGTAGGGGAATGTGTAATGAGGGACAGGTGTGTTTGATCAGTAGTCCGGGGATTTAGAACGAAGAAGTGGGTCATGTGATTCGGTGGTGCGCTGGGGATTCTGGGAGTTGGAGTTTGTGATGTCGAACGTGACGGTAGGATTATTTTTGTGCCTTTTTCTGTTGTCTAATGACATTTTTTGTGACACTGCCACATCAAGCATTTTATTATTCAGTATAGAAAAAAAAAACATGGTCAACAAGTTTTGGGTGACTTTAAGAAGCAAGGTGAAACCTCAAACGCATTTCAGGAATACTTTACAGTTAGTAGAACAACAACTGCATCCCAATAAACCTTAGGTGAGCGGTTTTGGCAAGAATTTTTTTTTTTATGCTGAAGTATTGAGTTTCTGGCTAAAAAGGAGAAAAAATGCAAACACTTCCTGTATCAGAAACCCCAGCTGTCAAGAGCTGCTGACAGTCATTCCTGCAAGCAGCATGTCACTCTTCTGAAGGATGTGTGTATGTGTTTCAAAGAGAGATGGTGAGAGAGAATATTTGTGTGTGTGTGCAGCACCATGTGAAATGTGCTGATACCTCTCTATAACCAGCAGAGTGTAAAAATGCATGATAGACACAACCTCTTATCTTTCTGCTATCATTAATATTACATGCTAGCCACACTCATACTCCTATCAGTTGCTCTCTCCCTCTCTCCCCTGTGGACTATCACACCTTACCTGTAAATGATAAAACTCTAGTAGCAAGTCACAATCAGCCATGAGGGAAAGATTTTGGAAGTAAGAGAGAGAGATGGAGGTGGGAGAGACTTTTCCTTCTTTCCGTCATCCATCCGTCTAATATCAGTCTGCACAAGCTGCTTAAGAGACCCCCAAACCGCAGCCTACTGCCAAAATCTGCATCATTATGCCGCATCCACACAGTCTGAAGAGCAGCTGAATATGTGTGCATGTGTGTGTGACCCTGTGTTATTGATGAGACCTGTGCTCTAAAGGGGATTATAGGAGCAGATGCCAGTTTATCAGAACCTCCCGGACACACCCTCTAAGCCTCATTAACACACTCACTTATTCATCACACACACACACACGTACACAGTCCCACACACAAGCAGACTGTGGTCCAAACTCCCAAGCATCATTAAAGAGCATCATTAAACAGTCATTCTGGTCACTGTTGTTTCTGCTTAACTTTAAGGAGCTGAAATATTAGGTTGGAAAATTAAATCTAGAACTGCTTACCTCGGCTCAGACTATAAAGTCAGTGCAAACACAGCATGCCGTTCCAGTAGTGTGAATGTGAAGTCCCGCATTTGGCGGAATAAGCCCCAGCTTGGGCAAAAGCAGTAAATAACTCCTTCAATGTTAAAATATGGTAGTGTATAAATCTAAGCTAACATTAGCTAGATAAAACAATACAGAAAGACTGATTTTAGGTTAGCCAATTTTATGTCATTTGAAATATAATTCTGTAACAGCATATCGTCTAAGAAATGTTCACTAATAAACTTGTAAACTTGCAAATGTCAGTGGTAGGTACCTAACCAATACTTTAGCATCCTAGCTAACTTAGCTAACGTTGGCTAACTTCAAGTTGGTGTTTTGGTTAATGTTAGTTAGCTGCCTAACTTATTAGCTAGCTAACATTAACCACTAGCTGACTTAGTTATCGTTAACTAGCTAGTGTAGATCGCCCTAGAGTCTGTCATACCATAAAGTCGGTCACTGAGGAGCTTGACACTTTTTTCTCTCTGGTTCGAGAACGCAGAAGATTCTATTTCAACCTCACCTAGTCGCCAAAACAAAAAAAACCAAAAAAATTCAATAAAATGTATAGAAACAATCAGAAATGTAAACAGATGTTTATGATATTTAACAGTAGGTTGTTTCATGTGTAAAAAACAATCGTAAAATGGACCGTTTCCGAAATTGCAACAGAATTTTGTTTCAAACTAGCGACAGTTTGAAAATCCCACCTCCATTTAAAGCAGTAAATAATGTTAATGTAATTGCGTCAAAGGGCTATGGGAGCTCATCGATACCAGTCTTACCTCCATAGACCACTATTTGTCTGGCAGTGAAAGCACAATTTTTAGTCACAGTTAGTCAAGGCAATAGACGTGTGTTACACAATATTGCACTTTATGATTTTTAGTACATGTTGGTTATTAAATGTACTGAAAGTTATTAGCTAATGAAAGATTAAAAACAAAAGTAACATTAAAAAACCAAGGATATTAGCAAATAAGATCGTTCTCATTGTTAAATAAAACGCATGTGTTTGTTGTGGCTGACTTTTAGGCATTCTACGCTAACTGACACAAACTGCTAGCTAACTAAGATATCGTTAGCTAGCCAACTAACATTAATCAAAACACCATCTTGTAGTTACAGTTAGTTCACAAGCTGTATATCATGTACATCAAATGATTTAAGCATAGCATTTATGAAACATATGTATTTTATCTCAAGTTAGTGTTAGTGTTAATAGAAACATTGGTTATCATTGAGTCATTTCCATCCCTTCGCCATTCCTCTATGTTCAAACTTCAACTTTCCCCCCTTTTACTCATACTTCCACCCAACATCAGGCTTCTTGCCCAGCAGAAGGCTTGGCCTAAAGGTCTGCATCTGGATGTCACCTTAGCTGGTCAGCGTATCTACGCTAATTCCTCTGGATCTCATGTCTGGAATTGGCGATCTATTTAGTTTTTAAATATCAAGGTGATGGTCTTTTATCTTAGAGGTCTTTGAAGAGAGACAGCAGTCATACATAATATCCTTACAATGTAGACGTGCTCTAAAACTCTGTCTTTCTCTCAAACACCCAAGCACGCCTGTCCTGTTGCTCAGTCTGTGCTGGGTTTTCCACGTTCTTCTAACTCAAAGAGACAGACCCCCACCCCAACCCCACCACCACCAACTCCTTCCTCCTCTTTCTCCCTCTCTTTTCCTCTCCCTATTGTCAGCATGGTAGCTGCCAGGTAAGGATGATGATGATCAATAATGTAGAAGTTTGAAGTCGAAGGGAATAACAATTCTTTTTTCAGTGCTCATCCTAATGGCCACTCCACTCTGAGGGGAAGCATCTGCTTCCTGTTGCCAGTTCGTTCTCTCATCTTTGAGAAATAAATTCATGTTTTTAATCTTAACAGATTGTCTTTGTTGCAGACAAACAGTCTCTCACTCTCTCGCTGATTTCAGAAGAGCTGGGGATGAATCGTGTGAAACAAGGATGCGGTGGAGACGAAGATAAGAGAGAGAAAGAGCGTGCATGACAGAGGAAGAAACAATAAAGAGGATTGAGGAGGGACGGACAGAAATGTGGTAGAGGAGATAGACAGAGAGAGGAGCACAGAGAAAGAGAAGGTGGTGGAGGCCTGAGGTAAGCACAGAAAAGCCCTCAGGCTGTCACTGTCTGATCAAACCCAGAGGAACGAGAAAAGAAACTGCACTACAGTCAAGATGGATCTGCAGAGGGAGAAAGTAGTGTATGGAAAAAGCGAGAGTGAAAGAGTTATATGTGAATGAGAGGGGGCAGTACAGGGACAGAGTGAACTGTGGAGGACAGATGCAGTAGCAGAGAAAATTATGGGGAAAGAAACATTGTAGGGGAGATAAACACATGCAGGATAGAGTACATCAGACAACATGAATTTATGCATGAGGCAGGTGGCTTTACACACCACAGAGAAAGATGTACAAATCAGTTCCAGATACACAACTGAGTTTCAAACTCGCAGAAGTCAAGAGACAAACCTGTAACGAACAGCTGAGTATCCTGTGGAGACGGGTGTCTGGAACACTGTCTGCTATGCCAGGGTTTCATGAATGTGTGTGTGTGTGTGTGTGTGTGTGTGTGAGTGTGTGTGTCTCTGTTGGGTATATTTGCACCTCCACTAGGCTGATGCTCTTCTTAGGGCATGCGTGTTGAGTACACTAGGCTCAGGGATGGGCTGTGTTCTGATACATGTATTTAAAATACGTATCTGAAATACAAAACACTATTTTAGAATTTGGGTTTGATGATAAAAATGCTGTTGTGTTCTGTATTTTTGGATTTAAAAAATACAGAAAATACGTTGCAAGTTGACATTATGTAAACCAACGCTGATGTGATTCTGGCGGATTTTAGAGCAGGGACTCGCACAGAGTGCTCTACGGCTATAAATTGTCTTCTGTAAGCGCAACAGCTTTCAAATGTCTGGACTCATCGGGGAGGAAATAGAGAAGTAGCAATGTGTCGACTGACTCGTTTCTATCCAGCATGTTGTAAAAACCATGACTGTCATTACTGGATATTTAGCTAGTGTTAAAAAAAAGTTCCTGTGATCGCTAATGTTCTTTATTTTTCATTATCCTTTTTTCTAGATAAAGCGGCTGGATGCTAGCTAACAGGCAAAGCTGCTACGATCTTGTAGGTATGTTCATCTCTCGCAGAGAAAATGGAACAGCAGGTTAACATTATTGGTACAGTGATACTTTAGAAACCAAAGAGACAGTGTAACTGATTGACCCTTTACGATTTAGTGCAGATCACCAGTGACATTTCTGAACGATACCTAGCATTAGCTGTCATTCAACAGAATGCTAAAGTTACCCATATCAACTAAGGTGGCACTATTGGTCTAATTTCCCCCTTAGAAAATGTTTTTCCTTTAAAAAAAAAAAAAAAAAACTTGATACATTTACATGTTTTTTTTTTAATGTATCAAAATCCATTTTAATGTATTTTTGCCCAACCCCGAGGCTGTTCATGACTGGGCGCATGTTAGATATGCTAGCTGCCAGGCTAGTCTGAGATGCTCTGCTGAGCATGTCTTTGGTATGCTATCCACTCCGCCACGGTGGGCTGAGCGCGTGTTTTAATTGAGACACGGAGGAATGAGGCATGAGATGCTCTAATAAACAGGTAATTATGAAACTCTCCTCTCCTCGTTGACAGATTTGGAAGCCATTAGAGAACGTGGCATATTCCAGACACACACACTCGCACGCGCACGCACACGCAGCAGTCCTGCTACAGCTCGGAACGATACGATTTAGCATCCATCAGACTTAACCTGTGAGGTCATAGCAGCCTTCGCCGGAGCGCCAGCTCTCCACAGGCCAGATAAGCCGAGTGACAAACGCGCAAGCCTTAATCCCTTTATTTATTATTCTGCTCTGCTTGCCTCGGCTCACAGCCAGGCCTGATTAATCGCTCCGAACTCACAGGCACTCACACACACACACACACACACACACAAACAAACAGTGTGTTGGACTGTGTTTTGCAAGTTCTATGTTGTATTTATATAGCAGAGCTATAGCTATAGCAGAGCTTCAATGGGTACCATGCACATGTGAAAGAAGACAGCCCCTTGTAAAATAATAATATGGCTTATAAAACTAACATAGAGTGATCTGATGAACCAATGTATTTAACCACCATTTTCTCTCACCAGTTCACTTTTTGTGAGGACATTATGCATCCTGCTCCCCTATTACCCTGCTCATTGTAATAATACGCGACACATTTCAAGAGCCAGAATGTGACCGATACTTTAACACAATTGAAATCTATATAAATTTGCTTATTGCCAATGATATGCACAGGACATTTGCAAACTTAGCAGCACTTTGAAAGCTCTTTCAGTCACCTGCTTAAAATGTGCATGTACTCGAACGATTACCGAGGAGCACCTCTCGCTCACCTCTTTATTGAAAGGAAGGCAGCTGAAAATACCAATCTGAAAAGAGCTACGGATAGATTTGCAAAAAAAAAAAATGTCAGAAACTGAATTTGTAGGCTTGACGTATTGTTGCCTAAAATATTTAGGCCTTTATACCTGTTTGACATGATGTTTACCATGATTTTGTTTGTTGTTGTTGTAGATGAATAATCTACAGATGAATAATTTACAACAAAAAAACGAAAGAAGTTGCTGTTCTATCAGCGGTATTTAACTGTAACACACGCTTATATTTAGAATTTCACCTAGACCTTACTATGGTTGGGATGGCCTATATAGTATCGGCTTGCATCCACATGCTAGACAGGCAAACGACGCTTAATGCATCAGTACTCTGTATATGGTTATGTATGCAGATACAAACACACATTTAAACAATAAGAATTTCTTACCTTGTGTAGCAATGTAGTGATTTGGCCTATGGTAGCCCTGTAATTAAGGATAAACAAAGAACAGCTGTAAAAATGTGACTCGCACTGTACGGCATCTGAGAAAAGGCAAAGATTTACAATGACAGAGGGTGAGTCCTTGTATCTTTAGCAAATCACACCTCTTTGCTGACACACCTGTGACCTCTGGTCATCCTTTATTAAAATTCAAACATACTGTAACACCACCAGCAGTCGGACTAATGAGCATTACCTTGTAATACACAGATAAACAAGCAAATAAATAAATAAGTAAACAAACAAAGCTCTGAAAAGTCAGCAATTTGTCAACAAGTCATTAACACTGCAGCCCATTCTGTTTACTAAGGAATTTCCCCAGAGATGTCTCTCACACACACACACACACACACACACACACACACACACAGAGAGAGAGAGAAAACCTCACACTGGACAAATAAAACTTGAGAGGATTAGTGGCTAATCCTCGAGAGAAGAGTCATATCGAAAGGATTATCAGCAGTTATATTGTTTTGTGAGTGTGTTAATGCTGCTGTGGATGTGTGTGCCTTCTCCTGAGACAGCTGTGGTTGTGCGGGAATAAAAAAAGTGAAAAAGAAAGGGAACCGTGTGTAGGGCGAATAAGTAGGTAGAAATAGAGAGTCTGTCACTCTTTTATCTACAACATACTCACTTCAATACCAGCCTAACAATTCTCTGGATAAGGACACAGGCTGTGGCACAAACCCCAAATCTCTCTCCTTCATCCCGCTCTAAAACTCTCTCCCTCGCTCCCCCTCTCTCCCTCTTTCTCTCTGTACTTCAGATTTCAGCTGTGCTCTGTGACTGTCTCCTGTTTTAATGGCTGTTCTTTCACTCAATGCTAAGCATAGGCTCGTTTGTTCTTTTACAAGTTCACTGTTGCTTGAAACACCATCAGATTAACACAACAGCAACGGTAAGAGCTGAACAAGTGCTCTTCTCTCTCTCTCTCTCTCTCTCTCTCTCTCTCTCCCCTTCTCTTGATCCTTCAGCCTCTTATCTTATCCAGCTCACAGTCTGTCACGGATAAAGGTGTATTTCTGAGTCATCGGGCTTTTCAAATTCCTAAGCAGTCATTATGTAGCGCTCAGAAGAGAGTCTTTGTAAGTGAATGTAAATGACAAACCATGACGATGACCATTAGAGTAAAAGCATTCAACTTTCAATAACACACACACACCCACTCATACTATATATCTCTTTATAACACTTCCAGGAAGAAGGAACAAGATGCAAAAACAAGGCAAATGCATACGAATGGTCCAAAAGTGGTCTAAATGTAGCACCAGTGTGCCATCGATAAAGTTTATTAAGCAGAAGGAGCTGCATGAGGCAGGTTAAAAGCATTTCTTTCTTCTTTTCTGAGGTAAAAGAGGAGGAGAAGCAGGATGAGGAGGGGAGGAAAAAGCTCCATCTATTCACCGCTTGGCTGAGCGGCATGGCTAAGTACCTCAGCAATGAGGCAGGCTGCGCCGGCAAAGCCTTTTCAATCACAACTCTCTCTCTAATATGCATTTATTCTTATCTAATAATGGGCCTGAGCTTGGTGAAGGCCTTCACTTAAGCATTCACCAACAAAAAGAGTAATGAATGAGTAATAAACTGATTGGCAGTAAGAGTGCAGAGAAAGAGAGAGAGAGTAAGTGAGGAGAGAAGTAGTAAATAATTGAAGTCCATGCATTTACAAAAAGGCCCACCTCACATTATGCATTTGTAATCGTCAAGGTCGGTTAAGGCATCCTAATAACCAGACTTAACAAATGGGCACATTAGAGCTAGAAAGGCATTTTGGAGTTTTATAGATAGGCCTGCTGCTCTGCTGTTCAGAGATCATTTCACTATATTGTCCATTATACTGTGAAATGCCACAGAGGTCGATAGTGACAGAACAAATGTAGACCATAGCTGTTTATCTCCAGACTTTTTACGAGTGGAGTGAAACATCTGAGCCTTCCATTGCTTGGCCTACTTATCACAAAACTCATATAGGATTGTTTTTTCAAAGCCTAGGCTACAAAATGCCTAAAGGACAATAGGCTTCGGTTTCACTCAGCCCTGATACAAAGCACAGGAGTGCATTTTTGTGTATTTGTGTATACATTTTAATGTATATACAGGTATGTGTCAGTTAGCCCTTTCCACCAGTGCTAGTGTTGGTTTCAGAGCCAGTTACAATTCTCAAACCAACTCTTGGCCAGCAAAAAAATGGTTCTGTTTCAGCACCAAAATGCTGCGGGTCTGGAACGAAGAACTGGTGCCGTCATGAGCCTGGGGACGGCCTCAATTTTTTTTGCCTCGACAACAACTTGAGCAACTCAAGTTATTTTCATGTCAAATAAATAAATAACTGTATTACTGTCAAATGGAGCGAACTAAATAATGCTACACTGCTCATAATGCTAATAGAATATCTTTAGAGTTGCTATATATTAACTGGAAATAGCTAAAAGCAATAGAAAACATGTATCTGTTGTCTTCCATGTAATCACTGTCTATGACAATGTCTCTGTGCTGTGTATGGACATTAAAGTATATTACTTTTTTGGTAAAATATATTCTCAGAGCCAGAGGTAAAGCTTCTAAAATCCCCCACGGTTGTTATTATATTCACAACATTCATTAGTAAACTCCCACATCTGATTGGTTCGCTGGTTCTCTGCACCAGCACTGGAGCCTTGTCACTGGAAAAGGGGTAAGTGTGCATCTGTGTGCGTTTGGGAGTTGGGTGTGTGTGGTCAGCTCAACTGTAATGGCTTAAAGGCTCTAGATCCAGGATGTTTTATCTGATTTGCACAGCAACCACATCTCTATGTAACAGCAAAATGTAGGGAGGAACAGAGTTTTGAGAATTAGCCGTGATTTCTGTGGCATCATTGAAATTTGAAACAGAGGGAGTGTGTTTCGATTATAGACCATCTATTTACTCTTGTTGATTCAAATAATCACAATTGTTATTGTATTTAGGCAGGGTTTACTGTCTGTCTGCGTGTGCAGAGTGTCAGTCGTCATTGCCGAACTCATAATATACTGCGACTGAGTTATTTTGAAACTGTTGTTTCTTCCTGTCTGCATATTAAAGTTTCTTAAGCACTTTAGTAACTAAACTAGTCTCCCCCTTTCTGCATTATCTCTGAACCTGCCTGGGCAGAGACTGCACAAGCAGGAATAACAGCCTGCTTAGTTAAGTCTCCCTCTACCACCATGATGTAGAATAGATAGAATAAAATGCTATTTATTGTCACATATACAAGTACAGTACAGTGAAATTCATTCTTCGCATATCCCAGCATGTTGGTAAGCTGGGGTCAGAGTGCAGGGTCAGCCATGATACAGCGCCCCTGTAGCAGGGAGGGTTAAGGGCCTTGCTCAAGGGCCCCAACAGTGGCAGCTTGGCAGTGCTGAGGCTGGAACCCACGACCTTCTGATCAGTAGCCCAGTGCCCTAACCACTGAACCACCATTTAGCTCAGTCACGCTGCTTTATTCCTTTATTGTGCATCACTTTATTCCTCCGTTTTTTCCCCCCTTCCCTCCTCCGCTGTCATCACTGGTGCTCTTATTTAGGCCGCTGATGTAGTTTGTTTGAGACTTTCCCAGTGCACAGGATAGAGTGTTTGTTTGTGTGTCTGGGTGTGTATATTAAAGTTTAAGCAGGTGTCAGTTACCTACAATCCACACCAAACGCAACACGTGACATTTGTGCATAGTGTAAGCATAGCTTAAGTGACTTTCAGCCCAATCCACACCACTTCCAACTCATTTCTGTTCCGTAAGCGCGACCGGCGGTATAAGTTCACAACGTATAGAAAGTGGAAGATCTCTACAAAGTTTACGCTTCACTCATGCTCGCAAGTGAAAGAAGTGAGGCCCTGATTTACTAAATGTTTGTGTGTGTTAAAACACGTGCAAACTTGAGAACACCTGCAAAAAACCATGCAAGCTGAGTTACTAACAGGGTCTACGGAGGATTGCGTCTTTTTAATGAACATGCAATTTAGGGTGTTTTTAGCTAAAAGTGCAACATACAGGGCGGTGTCTATACAAATAGATTCATTCAGCACCTGCAGTGTGATTTACCACAGCCTGAAAGTCACTTTGGGAACACTGATTAACA
Organism: Olivaichthys viedmensis; assembly: GCA_028565825.1. Classification (NCBI taxonomy): domain Eukaryota; kingdom Metazoa; phylum Chordata; class Actinopteri; order Siluriformes; family Diplomystidae; genus Olivaichthys; species Olivaichthys viedmensis. The sequence continues at coordinate 4,667,212 of JAOUQW010000021.1, read as the reverse complement.
CTGTACAAATTAACG